>JAURVB010000052.1:0-310873 GCA_033002965.1 Piper betle | reverse complement strand
ATTCACGTAGTATCCTGTTAGGGTTTTGCATCTCATTCATATATTGTTTGCGCATTAGCGGCGTGCTCCATCTTGAGACGTCGAGAGGGTTATGTCGTAGCCGTTTAGGTTTTGGGTCAGCCAACTTAATCGGTTTACGAGTAGTTCGATCCTTTGTAACAGTTCCGGTCCCGGGTTGAGAGTAAACCGGATTGGGGTGTTACAGTGACTTTCCATTGTTGAAGGCGCTGCTTTTTCTTCCAAGGTCAGGGTAGAGATAGAGAACGAGGTTGGATCTCCCATTAGAGTGTAGTGAGATAGTTGGACAGAGGTTGTGAGTTAGTGATGGCAGCCTTTGCAACGACTGAGCTGAATGGCCCAAAGGATAGGCCTAGTATTGACCAGATTCTGGTGGTCAGGGAATTCATTGATGTTTTTAGATGAGGTCACTCATTTGCTGCCAGATAGAGAAGTGGAATTTGCTATTGACTTGATGCTAGGAACATCACCCATCTCTAGAGCACCGTACAGGATGGCACCACTTGAGCTTCAGGACCTCAAGGAGCAGCTACAGACACTGTCGGATCAGCGAGTTATCAGACTGAATGTGTTGCCATGGGGAGAACCAGCATTGTTAGTAAGGAAGAAAGATGGAGGTATGCATTTGTGCATCGACTATAGGATACTATGCCATGTAACCATCAAAAATAGATATCTCCTTCATCACATTGATGACTTATTTAACCAGTTGTGCTCAGCAGTGGTCTTTTCGAAGATTGACTTGAGAACTGGTTACCACCAGTTGAGGATTACGACATAAGATATTCCAAATACTACATTTAGGACTAGATATGGACACTACGAGTTTTTGGTCATGCCTTTTGGCTCTGTCATGGAATTGATGAACAGTCTTTAGCCCATATTTGAACCAGTTCATAATAATCTTTGTAGATGACATCTTGGTGTACTCTTTATCTAGAGAAGAGCATGAGCAGCATCTTCAAATTGTACTACATATTTTGAGGTAACAAAGATTATATGAGAAATTCTAGAAGTGTTGCTTCTAACTCTCAAAAGTCAACTTCTTGGGACACATTGTGTTAGTAGCTGGTATATTAGTAGATCTAATGAAGATTGAGGTAGTTGTCTAGTGAGAGTAGCCGAGAACACCAGTAGAGGTGCGAAGTTTTCTTGGTCAAGTGGGGTACTACCGGAGATTTATCCAAGATTTCTCCTCTATAGCAGCCCCTCTTACACTACTACCTAGAAAGGAGGAACACTTTATATGGACAGATGAGTGTGAATAGAGCTTCAATAGATGAGTGTAAATAGAGCTTTAGGACGCTAAAGGAGAGATTGACTTCAACTTATGTTCTCACCTTGCCAGAAGGACACGATGATTTTGTGGTCTACATAGATGCATCAAGAGTTGGCCTTGGATGTGCCTTGACCCAGAGAGACAAAGTTATTTCCTATGCATCTTGCTAGCTAAAGGCGCATAAGTGTAACTATCCTACTCATGACCTAGAACTGGCAAGAGTGATCTTTGCCCTCAAAACATGGAGATATTATCTCTATGAGACTTCCTTCAAGCTTTTGACTGATCACAAAAATCTAAAGTATATCTTTACATAGAAAGATCTGAACAGTAGACAAAGGAGATGGTTGGACTTGTTGTCTAATTTTGAGATTGATATCTCATACCATGAGGGCAAGGCAAATGTAGTAGTAGATGCTTTAAGTAGAAAACCTGTTCGAAGTTCAAAAGGAATAGCAACAGTTTCAGTAACTCAGAATGATACAGACCATAGATAGATAGTGGGAATGATGGCAACAATCTCGATTCAACCAAGTATACTTGAACAAATCAGGACCGCACAGGAAGAAGATGAGTAGTTGAGTCAATTGTTAGAGCATAAAATTTACAGAGATTTGGACAGAGATGCAGATGGATTGGTTAGATTAAGAGGTTGTCTTTTTGTACCTGACATCGCCGAGTATCCCATACTTCGTAACACTATTCTTCATGTAACCCGCACTTCAAGGTGCGCAATGCACCCAAGGGGAGTGAACATGTATCATGATGTTCGGTGATCATATTGGTGGCCAGGATTGAAGAGTAAAGTTTTTGACACAGTCGTCAAGTGTCTAGTTTGTTAGTAGGTGAAAGCTGAACACGTTCGATCTGGTGGAACTTTATAGCCAGAGTGGAAGTGGGAGAGTATAGCATATGATTTTGTGATAGGGTTGCCTAAGACCTATCAGCAGAGAGATGTTGTATGGGTAATAATGGATTGACTAACGAAGAGTGCATATTTCATACCAATCAAGATGGATTACCCACTAAGCACTTTGGCGACATTATGTAAACATCATATAGTACAAGACTACATGGAGTGCCCTTGGAGATTATGTCAGATAGAGATCCACAGTTTACATCCAGATTTTGGAGAGCATTTTAGACATCCATGGGCATAGAGTCAATATTCTGCACTGCATTTCACCCTCAGACGGATGGGCAATCAGAGAGGACCATTCAGATACTTGAGGATTTGCTCAAGGCATGTATGCTTGATTTTTTGAGGTAGTTGGGAAGAACACTTGGCCTTAGTGGAATTCGCATACAACAAGATTTATCAGGCTAGTATTGGAATGGCACCGTTTGAAGCACCGCATGGTGGGCCGTGCAGATCTCCAGTGTGTTGGGTTCTAGGAAGTGAGCCGATGGTAGTTGGTCTAGAGATGATTTAGCAAACATAGGAGGTAGTGATGTGAATCCATGAGTGCTTCACTTCACAGTCAGAGATACAGTGACCAGCATCAACATGAGGTTCACTTCATAGTCAGAGCTCATGTTCACTTGAAAGTCTCCCCAACCAAAGGAAACATGAGATTTGGTAAGCAAGGGAAAGTTAGTGTTTGATACATTGGACCATTCAATGTTCTAGAGCGCATCTATAACACCCCAAATCTGGTTCATGCTTGAGAACCAAACCGGAATGTCACTGGTCCTGGTTAGGTCGGCTAACCCGAACCCAACTCTTGCTGATCTACTCTCAGTGTCTAAAAATGGAAGATGTCAATCACTATGCATAGATGAATGTACAAAAATAACCCTAACATGCTACTATATTGATGTCATATCAACTTTCTAATCTACTATATATCATACATTTTCATTCACACAACTTTCTAATCTGCTATATAATCATTTTGAAGCTTGGGTCTCGACCCACCTGTGCATTCAATTCACATTTCTCATCAATTCTCAGTCTTGACTTACTTGTTGTACGTATTCAATGTCTAAACATATTTATTAACATGTCATCATTAGCAATCTTTCTACTGAAACATACATCAGATCACACCGCATCATCATGTATTGCATTTCATTACATCATCCTTAAAATATTAAACATGCTATCATCTAACATGCATGTATGCAAGAGATGTCACTGCTCCTCCATCAAGGCTGTCTCATCCTAGTCATGATCATCACCTACATATATTATAAAAACACGTTAGTAACGAGTGTTACTGGTCCAAAAATATAACTAATATCAAATTGGCTATGAGAGTAAACTCTCATATGAAGATTAACATTCATATATTTCTGATGAACTCTCTGAAGAGCACCTACTAAGGAGTCAATGGGCTGTAGACCTGGTAGCATCATGAATTGACTACTCTGTTGCTACTGATGCCTCTCTCAACATTTTCTCATTTTGTTTGTTGGTTGTCGGACTACTATTATATCTTAGCCTTGAGCATGAAGACCGGGTAGTCTCTGCCTTTAGTACCTTTTGAACCATAAGTCTGAGCATGCGTTGTACTAAATAGTACATGTAAACCTCCACGTTTCTCTGGGTGTGAGGAACTCAAAACGGGAGTTGTCAGGATCTCTCAAGATTGGAACGACACACTCACTAACCTAGAGCCCTCTTTGACTGACACGTGCACCGGCTCATGGTATGTGCAAGTCGGTTTTCCCATCTTTCGTCTCACTGAAAACTCAATAAAACTATATAGAAAGGCCTGAGATGGGATTCATACAATATACCGGAAGGCAACTTTTGGTGGATCTTTTTTAGAAACATACTCAAGGACTACATCTATTTACATGCATTTAAATTCAAACCCTAATTCACTATTATTATATGTTAACATGCATTTAAACCAATTTACAATCACATCATTTGCATTATAAAACAATTCATTATCAAATAAAATTGGATAAAATTCTATACCTTATCGTCAGTCACACGGCGATGGCGACAAGGTTGTGGCCTGCTCGAGTGAGGATTGTGGGGGAGAGGGAAGGGAGAAAAAGGAGAAGGGAGTTGGATGAGGAGGATGGTAGCCACTGGTTGGTGACAACATCAGAGATTTGGAATAAATAGGTGTTGGGGGGGGAACGAGTGGTCAGGAAAAGGTCAGGAGTTATCTCGTAAGGTGTCAGGGGAAGAAAACGAGTGGTCAGGGAGTGTTCGGGGAGAAAAATGAGTGGTCAAAGAGAAATGAGTGGTCAGGTAGAAAAACGTGTAGTTGGGGAGAAAATTGAGTGGTTGTCTTGTAATTAAAACTTGACTTGGCTCCGACTCGAGAAAAGGAAGATGGTGGCAACACAGGCCGAGGAAAGTTCTGATTCAGAAGAGCCAGTTCGCCTATCGACGTTACAGACGGTGCGACCTCTGAGGGCTGAACAGCCTAAGCCGCGAGGCTTAGGGTGATATATGTTCCATGGAGTTGAATGGGAGACGGGTGTCAACGTTAGTTGACACAAGGGGTGACGTCTTCCGACATAGGCCAAGACCCCGGCCTGGGTATCAGGGAGGATACCCCGGCGAGTTGGCGAGGTGCGTGTGGTCCTGCAGGGTGTGGATATGCGGGGCGTGTTCGTGATCTTAGGTGTGGGACTTCTTGAAGTTAGCCAACGGGTTCAAGAAGGACTTCGGGGATTGCAAGAGTGAGTTGCTGCATGCGGGCAAGGTGAAGCTCTATATCCTTGTCTGGGGAGTAAGACAGCGGTCCATGTGGTGGACATCGCGTAATAATTCCAAAAAATTCAGAAAAACAAGGAAAATCCAATAAAACATCACAACATTACAGTGACAAGTTCTATAACTAATAACCCACCCAAATTGGTTGTAACGTATCCTAATACGTTATTCGGCCCAAAAACAAATTTACAATCTAATTAAAATAAATAAAGAAAATTTGGCATACTCTCATATATTCAGATAACTCATTTTGCTGTTGTCTTATTGATATTATCATCATACACTTGGGCCTACATGACTCTCATGGTTTATAACACAAGACTAGGCTTGGATTGGCATGCATGTTCTGAAATTGACCCACTTGAAATAACAGTCGAACCGACCAGTTCAGACTATAAAACCCGAACTCAAGTCACAGGTTTTACAGCATCGGCCAAGTGGCTTAGCGCCTTGCATTTCTACCCCACCTATCAGCAGCCCATGATGTATTCCATGTATCCCTACTAAAGAAGTACCATGAGGCAACTCTCACATCATCAGCTGTCGAGAGATAGAGCTTCGCCCCGACTTGACATATAGAGAGGATGGTGCGAAGATAGTTGATCGTAGAATGAAGATTCTTAGACAAAAGGAAATTCCCTTGGTATGAGTATAGTGGACTCAACGAGCTGTTAAAAAGTCTCATGGGAACGCAAAGACGAGATCAAGAGGAGATATCCAGAATCGTTTGAACTACCAGCTACTTGACAAGGTATTCTAGCTCAATACTTCAGTTTGTATAGATAGTGCATGATAGTTAAACCACCTTGAGTTAAAATTTTGAGGACAAAATTTTTAGGAGGGAAGGTTGTAAGACCCATGACTTGAGTCAGGGTTTTATACTCGTGAACCGATCAGTTTAGCCTTCGGTATGTGTAATGACCTGCCCGTTCCAAGCAACGAGCCAAGTGTTACTATATGCCTCATAAATTAATTTGCTATTAATTTTCAAGATTTTAAATAAACTCATGACATGAAATTTAATATAAAAAATACTCTGAATAATCTAAGCCCCATGAATCTCACTACCATACAAACAATCTAAAAGTATAATTCAAAAGTCAAATAACAGAGTCCTCCAGCTATCCCGACTCTACCCATCCTTCCATGGTCACACCTGCGAAGGCAATTCTGTGTTAGTGATAAAAATACTAAGTCATATAATTACAAGAAATAAATTAATATATTCCACATTTGAATGTGAGTCTTTTAATGATTATGAGCCTATGCCGAGCTCTTATTATGCTAGGAGGGTGGCTGGCCATCCAGCTACAATCCCATGTATGCGCACACACTCTACATGGCCCTCAGCCTGTAGTTATTGATGTTTGTCATTGATTCACCCTCTTGGTATCATAAGTGCATAATGAGTTACCTTGCACCACTGTGCCCTGTCACCCCTTTCGGCATGGGGGTAGGTATTTAACCTTTCAAGAATTTTAAGGGTGCTACCATGTGTTGAACTGAGTGAATTCTTTGACCCCGGTTGAGCTCAACACATGGTGGTCAAATGTGGGCTCAGGTCGATGAAGACTCGCCGAATAGGAATATATAATTTTAAGGGTGAGTGC
The DNA here is from genome assembly GCA_033002965.1 of Piper betle. Classification (NCBI taxonomy): domain Eukaryota; kingdom Viridiplantae; phylum Streptophyta; class Magnoliopsida; order Piperales; family Piperaceae; genus Piper; species Piper betle. The sequence goes on along the minus strand of JAURVB010000052.1, from coordinate 304,284 downwards.
TACCCCATTTCAGACTAAGACAATTCTTTGACTCCGGTTGCCCTTAGTGCATGGTGGTCAAATGTGGGCTCAGTCCGACCAAGACTCTCAAATAGGAATATATAATTTTAATGGTAGGTGCTGCCCTGTGTCAGACTAAGTCAATTCTTTGACCCCGATTGCACTCAGCTCATGGTGGTCGAATGTGGGCTCAGGCCGACCAAGACTCCCAAATAAGAATATATAACATTTTAAGTAATTATATGGACCTGGAATTGTGATGAGGCACCTACAACTATGACACACGATTCTAATATTAATGAAAATTCTCAAAAACTTTCCCTTTGTGAGCCAAATATTTTCACAAACTATGAAGTTGATGTTTTATTTACCATCAACATAATTCTCCTTTATATAGAAGAATATTTATGGAATTCAAGAAGTCACTACATTAAATTTTATAAAAAAGAACGTAATCACTCATAACTATATCATTTATGTGATAACGAAAAGTCAAAAACTTATTATTAACTTAATGCGATTGAATGTTAAATCACACTCAAAACTCCCAATATATATATATATATATATATATATATATATATATTTATTTAAAATTATCCATAAATATCATTGTGCTAGTACTCTAAAGGTTATAATTTATAATTCATGATATTGATTCTTAAGAATTAATTTAATTAAATAATATTTAAGATTTGTTCCAACATTAACAAAACCCTAAATAAATTAACCTAATTATTTTTTTGGGGTTTTATAGTCCTAGTCGAGTCAGTTTTAGAACACGTGCGTCGAATTGAGGCTGGCTGTGTATTATGAACCGTGAGGGTCAAGGATACCCTAGTTTATGATGATAACGTCAGTAACACAACAGGAAAATGAGTTATCAAAATATACGATGGTATGCCATATTATTTATTATTTCATGCATTAGACCGTAGAAATTAGAATTAGGTTGTTTATCGTATAAGGATGTGTTAGATAAGATTTTGGGTGGGTTGATAGGTTTAGAACATATTATTATATTTATTTGAGCATATTTTAATTTAAAGAATTTTATCATATTTATTTTATATTTTTTTAGAATTTTAATTATTATTGTTGACTTGAGGCGAGAGCGAGTCAAGTTTAAATTACAAGACTGCCCCCGACCTCTTCCCTTCTTCTTCTTGTCCTCCACTATCTTTTTCCTTCCTTCTCTTCCTCCTTTCTCTCTGTTTTTCCACTTATAGTCATCACCGTTGCCTACATGTGTCGCCGCCAACCATCAATGCGGGCAACAACCTCCAGCAACCCTCCCCACCCTTTCCTCATCCTATCCAACCATTCCCCAGCTTGTACGATGACATACATGGTGACCCATGCTGAAAATAGGGCCACCGCTTGGATGCTTGTTCACTGGCAGCTAGCGCTGCCATTGATCAGTCGCGCAACTCCTCTTGCCAAACAGTCCACCCCTTAGCCGACCTCAATCATCCCCAGCCCTTCTCCCCACTCCCTAGCTGACCGCACAGCTTGTACACCCTCACCTTAGCCAACCACAAGCCACAGCTGCCGCCTCTGGTGACTGGCCTTTGTTGCAGACTCTGACCACGTCGAGCCACTTTTCTCTTTCTTAGTGTCGCCCTTGGGATGGCAGTCATAGCCGCTGTCTCCCTTCTCACAGTACCAGCAACCGTGGTCGTCGCCACCGTCACCTAGTAATCACCAACCCAGGTGGAAAGATTTAATTTTTATATCATTTTTATATATGACTAACCATCATCAGCATGTACATCATTTTGGAAATAATCATAGATTTTGTTGTGTACTAATTTTAGGGTTTCAAAATCATGTTGTTATAATTATGAAAAATAATTAATTAGTTAATTAAAAATGTTTGCATGTCTATATTGCTGTTAATTAAGGTTAGATAATTAGACTTGTGAATTACACATCTAGTTCTAATGATTAAATTGTTATGATTAAGCATTAGTTTGATTATTAAAAAGAATTATGATCTTTAATTAGTTAATTGATATGATTAAATTACATAATAACAAACTCTGATGTTGATGACATGATCACCTAGGAATATATATTTATATCACATGATTGTTAGGATTTATTGGATTGATCAAGATATGCATGCTCGCCCTAGTGTTGTTCAAATTATCTATCATGTCACTCATGCATCATATGGGAGTACATGGGAATTAGAATTTAGTCCTATTTGTGTAGGTTCGGTGTAGGAGCTAATCACATAGGTACGATACTCCGTTGGGAGCTTCTACCATGTTTGTTTAGGACTCATACACTTGATTTGGATTGGATTGTAAGTTGCAGGACATGTTAAGTGGTGATTTATCAGACCCCACTTAACATGGGTCATTTTAGCAAACTATTTTTCGAAAATTAACAACCATCGAGGATGAGATCCCTTGAGTCTGATTTCTAAAACAAGATCCACTTCAAGTTGCCTTCAGGCCTAAATTATTAAATCCCTTCCCAAAGATTTTTATTGTGCTTTTCAGTGAGATGAGAGGTGGTGGAACCGACTCGCACGTACCATAAGCAAGTGCATGTGCCATTCACAGTGGCCTTTGGATTAGTGAGAGGGTTATTCCATTCTTGAGAGATCTTGATAACCAGCATTTTGAGTTCCTCACACCAGGAGAAATGTGGGTTTTATAGGTACTATTTAGTCCAGCTCACGTCCAGACATGTGGTTAAAAGGGTACTAAAGGTGATTGCCTTTGTGCTCCAGAGGAATATAGAGGATCGGAGAGAGTTTAGGATATTACGGGTAGTCCTGAGGAACTAGAAAAGAAATGAGAAAATGCCAAGAGAGGCATCAAACTTGTCAGTTTAGGATGCCATCGGACTATAGATCGATGGCTCCTCAATAGTTACCCTTATGAGAGTTCTGCTAGAGTATATGCATGTTTTCTTTTAATGAGAGTTAGCTCTCACAGACATCTTGATATTAGTTATTTCTAGACCAGTGACAACCGTTGCTGATGGTTTTCTATTATAAATGTAGGTGAGCATCAGATACAACAAGATTGTCAGACTTGACGAATGAGCAGTGTCATCCTTGCACACACACATGCTTGGCAATAGGACGCTTAATTGTGATGCTGGTTAATGTGTAAAACTTGTTGTGAAATATTTTGATGATGTTTAATGCGTGGTAAACATGTTCTGTGAATGAAGTTGGTAATTTTAAAGTTAGTAAACTTCCAGCCATGAGAATATAAGTAGTAGATGACTAAAGACTAAGCAAGGAATCATGACTTGGAAAATGATTTGATGTTAATAGAATGTGATGTTGTGATATGTTTTTTGCTATCTATTATATATATATATATATATATATATATATATATGTTGTGATATGATGATGTATAGGGTGGTTTCCTCATTGCACTTTTCGGGAAATTCTATCCGTCTATTTACAGGATTTTCATAATATTTAAATTGATTACAATGTAATTTTGATTTTTTGGTGTGATTATTTTCTTAGTCATCATATCATTCACGTAGTTTCCTAATAGGTTGTGTATTTCATACATTCATTGTGACATGGTTTTTCATCTTATGACACTTAGAGTAGATCCCTTCGCTTAACTTTGGGTTGACCAAATTAATTGAATTGAGAATCAGTTTGGTCCCCAGTAACATTTCTCGTTTAGTTAATAGCAAACTAGATTTGAGGTGTTACAATTCTGAAGTTTAAAACATGAATTATGAATTTTATACTCAACTAGTGTAGATCTGGACACACAGATGATACCAAAATCATAACTATTTATCTACGCATGATAACGACATGAAACCACATCTCAAAATTCTTCAAGAGGCATATCTACAAGGTAAAAATGAAATAAAAATTCAAACAACAACATCTATATATGAAACAACAACTCAAACATGAATCATCAACCAAAACAGGGAAAGAAGATACCTTTAATAGTTCAAAGGGAGCTCACTTGGAATTTTCCCACTCCAACTCCTTCTACCCTTGAAAGAAAAACTTCTTGGAAGGCTTAGGAAGGATAGAGAGAGCTCAAAGAGTGGAGAAGAAGTTTGGGAGAAGGAGGGGGACGTTGAGGGTGAGTGGAGTGGTTGGTTGAAGTGGAAAGGTGAGGATGAGGGTGAGATTTTATAAAAAAAAAAGGTGATTGGTTAGGTGATGTCATCAGGCATGGGTGCCACACCTAATGAGGTGTGTTGGGATTTAAAATTTAAAAAGAAAAAGGGGGAAAATATTTGGTGGTTTATAAAATAAATAAATAAATACAACATGGAAAAATTCCCAAAATAAGACAAGTCACGGGCATAAGGGCGCTTCAACAACGTATTGGCGTCCATGGTATGAACTTGATCATCAAATTCAAATTTTGTCTGGGTGTGAGGGCACTGACATAACGCCTTTTGCGTCCAATACTCATTTGCATCATTTAAGGTTTTTTCGCTGGAACACGTGAAACAAATACGACCACAACACATGAAAAGTGACTAGACACACGAGGTACTCAGTCCTAAGGTCTAACTAGACTCTACTCGACTGAACCGAATCATAAACGAAAACTGGTCAGGCACATAGCTTCTGATGGGGGCAAGAAAGCCGAAGGAGCTAAGGCTAGGGCAACTCATACATACCTAGACACCGTACATAAATATGTGGCAAAATGGCCAGATAAGCAACTCAATCTGGGTCATGACCGAACTAAAATTAAAACCATTGGGCCAAAAGCCTCAGTTTTACAGATGCCCTGGCATGCTTGCACATGTCAAGTATGTGGAACAAGTAACCACAACCCTTGTTCAAATTCTCTACATTCAATCGTATGGAAGAAATTAAGAAATGTAATGAATCACTTGAATTAAGTAGTAAGAAAATGTTCATGTCACAACATGCAACTTGAAATATGTAGCCAGGGTGTGCCTCTTATGCAGAGTGATTATCAGCATTTTTAAAGTCACCACTTAGAGTTGCAGGGGAGGTTCTGTCTCTGTTGTGGTTAGGGGTGATCATATATAAACCTTAAGTTTAAGTGTCTCTCTATACTAGTATGAATCTGCATGCACATGTGATGAAACTACAAAACCCCTACCCACTTGTAGTTTGCGTAGTTTGGACCAGTCTTGAGTCGGTTCAAGCTAGCTCAAGTGAGAACAATTTTAAGAATATGAGTATGAGGCCCAGATGGCCATATAAGTATGTTATGGAGGTTAAGTATGCACGACATAGATATGATAGTTTCAGTTATGATACAGTAGAGCATGAGTTATTAGTGTATACATGAGGTGTATATATATATATATATATATATATATATATATATATATATATATATATATATATATATATATATATATGATTTTTATTAGTTAGCCAGGATTTCAGGCATAGATATAGACTGTTGCAGCATTTAGTATCCGTTTAGGATTTTCAAGGTACCTCATTTACATGCATTATAGGGATTTTGGATCATCGGATTGTGCCCTTGTGGGCCAAGCTTGAATCTTAAAAGTCATAGATTTTCACCCAATTTAGTTTAGGGTTCGAGGCCCATTTACATATTGCCTATAGAGTCACTTCTAAGATTCGAGTTAGTTTTGATTTTGGACAATCTCAATCCAAGCTTTTCGTCCATATACATATTGTATATGCCCATAGGTAGGCCCCACTAGGCTATGAATTGTCGAACATTATGATCGTGCCACATGGCAAGATATGAGCCGTCCACATCAACCTTAGCTTTACCATGCTATTTCTCAGAGATTTTCCATGATTTTGACCTTTACACCCATAGCACCGCCGCCATTTTGGCTTGTTACCGGTGAGTCTCTGGCTCGCCCCTGGCTACCGAATCAGCACCCCATGACTATCTTACGACCAGGTTTCCATTCGTACAGCTCATGACCACCGGCACCACCGCAATTGCCGCTGGCAAGGGAGTTTTTGAACCTAGTTTCCACCACCGCCGCCACCCTTTTAGGCCATTTTTTGGCACCAGCGAGCCACCTCCGGCTGATCTGACCACCCACATAGCTTCATCTTGCCGAGATCCCTATTTAAAGTCAACCCATGACAAGCCGCGATCGCCGCTGGCTATGCCACCGCACCCATGGCGATTCTGCCTTCTTTCCGGCCAGCTAGTGGCCGGACTTCGCCGATCCTCACGACTAGCACTTTCACCTTGATGCCTCCTGTCGATCCCGACCAGCGGCGACCCCAGCTGCGCCATTGATAGTTTTTTCCGGTGACAAGCACTGTCGCCCCCTGTCCTGCCCGTTTGCCCATGTAGCATCGACTGACCATTCATTGTTCACGTTCGTCGGGTCGTGTTCGAGTCCGCCAGTCCGAACCCATATTTGTGTTCGTGTCCATTAGGCTAGACTAGCCCATCCGACCAAACCCAAGAGTTTATTTAACCCAGATCAACTTGACTCGGCCCAACTCGGTTATGTTCAGCTTGGTTCGGTCCGGTTCACCTCATCTTTAGACCATTTTCGTCCGTTCTTCCATCGTTTTTGGTACAGTGAGAACCTCGATATTACTTTACATGCATAATCACATGATTTAGCATGTTTGGATGTTATGATTAATCTTTTTTATTATTTATTATTTTACTTATTTATTTATTATTACTATTCATTTCTTATTATTCATGTATTTATTGATTATGATGCATCTTTATATGATTACTTATTATTATTAATGATATATTTATTTATTAATATTAGTCTTGTTTATGTTTACTAAATTGTGTGTGTGTGTGTGTGTCTATATATATTTGCTTGTTCGCGCGTGTATGTGATTATTTATTTGTATTTAATTATGTATTCTTGTATTGTGTAACTATGATATTATTATTATTTATGATTAATGAGTATTAACTATTTATTTATTTATTTATTGAATTATTATTTATTTAATTATTTATATGTTTACTAACACGAGTATATATGATATTTACAAGTGTTTAGCAGTATATTTATATAGTATAATTATATTATTATTTTATGATTAGATTATTATTATTGTCATGTCTTTATTATTTATCTATTTATTCATGAGTGTATTTATTTATTTATTAGTTATTTTCTTTATTATGTCTCGACTTGCGTGTTGTATGTTTAGATGTAGGTTTATTTAGCGGTCTTTTCTATTGGGATATACTGATGATGTGAGCACACACCACGAGTATGCATCATATTGAGATGTCAGTATTTTACTTACGCAGTAAGTTCTGATGTAGGTTTTGGAGTCTGAGCTCACTGTAGATGTGCAGATACGCTTAGAGCTTGGACCACAGGTCCGTAGGACTCTCCCTCTACTTGATCTTTGCTTGACTCCCTGCATGTCGAGTTTTATCTTGGTTTAGACATAGGACAATATCGATGACATTTTATCAAATCCGTATGATGTCTGGCCATTTAGTCGTGCTTTCTACAAATGTTTAATAAAACTACAAGGATGAGATCCTTTGTTCATTTTTGAACTGGAAGTTATAGAAATATATGATACAAGCCTCTTCCCTAAACCTATTAGATAAGTATGCGCAATTTTACCAATTTCACAAATAAGAGAGTGAGCTGGTATAGAAATATGTATGAACTGCACTTAGTACTCCTTCAAACCCTGAGGTAGTGCAGTGTATGAGGGTACTGCATAATGCATCACATTTCTGGAATTTGTGGCCCTCACTTAATTGTTCCTTTTGCCACTCGAGAATTGTGGCGGGTGAAATATGGAAGATGTGAGGGCGTAAGCGTTGTATGTATGAATATGAATATAAGCCGTGCATGCGAGCCGACACTTGTTTAAGTATGTTTGCTTAACCGCCTAATGTGAGGCAATTTTGAAGTTTTATAAGTTTCTGTGGGTAATGAAATACCCATTTGCCAGTTTGTACTAATTATTTTTTGGACCAGTAACATTCGTTACTGACGCTTTTCATATTATATATATAGGTCTTGAAATCTTGAGTTGACTTTGGTGGGAGGACAAATAAATGCTACACACACTTGAGCTCAGCGCTATTATTTTGTTCTTACTTTTATTTATATTTGATGTGTTTTGACGTATATTTAACAATGTCTTTCATTCTCATGACACCAAGTGGGTTGTTCTTATTTATTTTATCGATCTAATCTTATAGACCAACAACTTTAAACAGGATTCAACTCGATCATAACATTTTTTATTCAGTTCTCAAGTGAACCAACATCAAGGTGTTACAAAAATCCTATAAGGTTGCCCGTCTTAAGCCTCATTGAGGTTGAGATCCGCTTCTATAAAGTTTGTACAAAAGTAGTTCAATAAATAATTTTTTAAATTATAATATCGTACTTCGGTCCACCCTTGGCCCAAAAAATGGGGTCTTACATTTTTCGTGAAGATTTGATGAGTTTGGAATAAATTCTTCATTAAATTTCAAAGGATGGAACATCAAGAGTTGAAATGTTTTAAACACAAGGTTTTAAAATCGCTTGTGTGCCAATGTTTTAAATAGTTATCAAGACGTATTTTGACATATTGATGTCTGTATGCTTATATTTTATATTTAAGTAAGAAGATAAAAACTAAAACACAAGGTTTTATGTTTTTCACATGTTAAGTTCAAGCAATTTTTAACAAGTTTTCACGAATTTTTATTCACGTACTTGTAAACTAAGTGTACAATGTTGGAGGCTTTGGTGCATTCCCCTGAGCAAGGGCCAAAGTCCATCTTCAGTTACTGTCTTGACATCTCTGGTGATCACCGGTGGTTTCTCATATATGTGAGTCAGTTTATGGGTTTTGGTGGCGACTCACCATTAAGAATTTTGAAGTGAACATGCTAAGCTCCATAGGGCTACATAGTTGAGCCATAGGTCTGTGAAGATTGAGCCGGGCTATAAAGGTTGACTCACATGGCTAGAAAGGTCAAGTCATGAGTTTTACATATGATGCTTTTTAATTGTGGTTTTTTGTGTGTTCTTTTATCTTCACACCTCTAAGGGTTGGCTATGAAGAAAGTCTTTGCTATGATTTAGGGGCTATGGAGGTTGAGTCCTAGTTAAGTATAAGGGTCTGAAAGGTTGGACCATAAATTATAATTTTTAGGTCACAAAAGGTGGAGCAATAATTCAAGTCATTAGGTCACAAATGTTGGGCACTCACACACACACACATGCATGAGTGTCTCCCAAGTCACAAAGGTTGGACTAAGGATAATGATTTATAATGGTTTAGGACTACAAAGGTTCTATTGTAACAACCCGCCCATTCCGAGCCACGAGCTAAATGTTACAATATAAAATTAAGGGCCTCACAAATAAATTTTCTATTAATTTATCAACATTGTAAATAAACCCATGGCTTAAAATTTTGGTTAAAAAATGCAAATTAAATTCATATGTAAAGAATGAGTAAAAATTTAAATTCTAAGTCATGCCATGAAACTAATGCTCGGAATCAACTATGGCTCAGAACCAACTAAGACCATGGAACAAACTAAGACCATGGAACAAACTAAAATCCCAGTCCCATGTAAACACACCAAATTATAATAACAACTAAAACAAGAAAAATCAATAGTCTAATAATAGAGTCCTCCAGCTGACTCTAACCCATCCGTCCATGCTAACACCTACGAAGGCAATTCCGCGTTAATGATAAAAATACTAAGCCATATAATTATCAGAAACAAGTGAATATATTCTATAATATCATTAATCAAGTCTTTTAGTGATTATGAGCCTATGCTAAGCACCAATTATGGTAGTGGCCGCCCATCTAGCTACAATCCTATGTATGTACACACATGCTACGTGGCCTACAACATATAGTTACAGATATTTGCCATTGACTCACCCTCTCGGTATCACAGGTGCATAATGAGTCATTTTGTGCCATTGCACCCTGTCACCCCTTTCGGCATGGTGGTAGGTATTTTATTTTTTGAATAATTTTAAAGGTGCAGCCCTATATCAGACTAAGTCAATTCCTCGACCTCAGTTATGCTCGACGCATGGTGGTCAAATCTGGGCTTAGGCCAACCAAGGCTGACAAAAAGGAATATAAAACATTTCAAATAATTATATGGACCAAGAAATTCAGATGATGTACCATAATCTCAATGAGAATCCTAATATGGGAGTCATAAATAGTTTATACGTTAACAAGTATCATTCCTAGTCTAATACACGAAATGATATGATATGCAACACTTAACGAAGTATATAAAAAACACAACAATAAAATATATACCACAATAATTAGTTAATCATTTGGTTAATTATTTATAAAAGAACAACAATAGTTTTAATATTTAATTAATTGACACTAGCTAAATTTATATGATCACACCAAATCATTAATCATTATTAGAAAAAATCAAAACATGCCAACAACTACTTGGACTCATAAAGATGTCAATATTTACTAACCCATAAATTAATAATTAATCATATATTATAAGGAACAAAATATTAAAATGGGTAACGAAAGATAATTTCTTAAATGATTAAAATATACTAATATGTAAGTTGTCTATATTCTAACACATTAATTAATAATCTAGTTTATGCCTCATCAACCATATGCAATAGTTAGAATTATATGACACATGATAACTTATTAATCCGACCAAAAATAAATATAATAATTTATACATTTTCAAAATTAATTTATCATTCTCATAGTAGAGAATAATTATAAGTTGATAAATTAACACATTACAAAACTAATGCCTTATTTATTAAATAAAATTTTAAAAGTTTGATACTTATATAATAGTTGTACTATATATATAATATGTTGGAGTAACTAATATCCCAATAATTAATTTAAATTGCATGTTGCATGAGACATTTATTTAATCAATTATTATATTATTCCCAAATAAACATCTTGTCTTAATTTATAACATTAGTACTGATATACATAGCCTAAAATCAAGAAGAGAAATATTACCTGGTTAATTAATAACAAACATGGATCAGTCACACCCAAAAGATCTAACAAATACTATAATGTCATTATCAACTCGCTAGCATGCACTTAAGATAATTTTCTCTCATATGTAGTTAGATTAACTTATTGACCCAGGCACACAGAAAAATACAAACCACACCATACAACTAGTTTGTTGATTTATTTTTAATTTTCATCATGCTTGAAGATCTAGAGGTCAACAAGCTAAAATGATGGCAAAGTAATAATTAATTATACTATAATTAGATATTACCAATTTATCAAATATAAATGTAATAAATTAAATGGAATTACCGTAGCTAATATTCAATATATTACCAATATTAATTTACATACAACACAAATCATGAATTAACGTTAATAATACTTATCATAATACAAAATAGTAATAATATTAATGTTAATTAATACAAATAGGAAATTAATCATATTACTAATAAACACTACACACAATGATTTATCTAATTCACAAAACAATGAGAAATAGAAAAATAAAACAAGACAGAACGTCAAAAGGAAAAATAGGTATAGCTTCCCACCCAAAAATTCATACAACGATGTGCAAGAATAAGAAATCATGCACATTGAACAAGAAGAAATCAAATAGATCTTCAAAATCAAAAGAAATAAACAAAACAAAGAGATGCATGCATGAAGAGTAAAGAAAAAAAGGGAGAGGGAAAAGAAAGGATACTAAGTAAGAGGAAGGTAGAAGAGTAGAAGAGTAGAAGAGTAGAAGAGGTTGACGCTAGAAGGAAGGAGAGGAGAAGAAGAGGTGGCGGCGTAAAAACGTGAAGACTCACCCAAAAGGGTTTTATCGTGCCTAGTGCCTAACTCCCTTAAAATCTCCCTCATATCCTCTAATGGCTAATCGTCCTTATCTATTCACAAGACCTAGTCTATCCAATATCAACAAAAACTTTACTACTTGATAACCAAAATCGCTAGCCACACCTATTAGACTTTAACCACCAATAGCACCCACTTGGTTGATCCAATAGGATTAATAATTTATTGATTTATTTATAATGATTATTCTTTTTTTTCTAATAATAATTAGCTAAACAAGTTTTGGAAGACAATACTTTAAATAAATAATATTTAAGACTAGTTGCAAGATTTACAAAACCTTAAATAAAATAACCTAGTTATTTATGGGTCTGCTATAGCAAGATGTGTTAATAAGTTTTCATGTTATGCATATTTTACTATTAACCTACCAAAACTCACTAGTAAGTCACACATGTAGTAGTTAACTAGTTTTCAAATTTATGTTGATTTTATGCCATGTTATGTTAATATTTAAGTACATGATTTATGGTTATGATAATGATTAATGTAAGTTGATGAATGTTGCAATATGTTATTAGCTACAAGTAGCTACGTTATGGGTAAGGTATACAAGTTTATGTTGAATGGATCAAATTTTGACGGTGATAAATAGATTTGTAGTTTAAGTGTGGTTTTCTTAGTTCTCATCTTATTCCCAATTTTGTTATCGGTACTGATTGAACAAAGTTTATATTTGTATGCAAGTATAAGAGATCCTTAGGAGCAATGAGATGGAGATGCTCAACACTTAGGAGTTCTTTATTTTGTTCCTCCATAACATGTTAGGACAATACTTGTAGTGAACTTGTGTTGAGACAGTACTTGTAAAACCCAGGCATTTTGCTAGGTGGTTTTAATTTGGGTTCGGTCATGACCTGGATTGAGGGTCTTACCTTGCCATTTTGCCATGCATTTATGTATGGCATCTAGGTATGTTTGAGTTACCCAGCCTTATCCTCCTTCAGTGTTTGGTACGCTTGTTTGGATGCGTCACGCTCGGCTTTTTAATTGTGGTCCAAATTAATCGTGTATAGTTAGATGTTAGGACTGTATCCCACACGTGTCCTTTGTGGACTTGCCATGTGCTTGATAACTTTTTGGAAAGTCCTAACCACTTTTGGGACATGCAGTATAATTCCCGAGGTGGACCCGATCACTTTAGGGTAAAACCCCTAAGTTTTGGGTTTTGAGATAACCCAACTCATACCTTTTATCTAACCCAACCCATACATCATTATCTATCCAATCCATACCTCTATTGCTATGGCACCCATACCTTTATGGGTAGGCACCCATGCCTCTATGGGCAGGCACCTATACCTCTATAGGTATGAGACCCATACCTCTATGACATCACCAAGCTAACTCATACCTCTATGACATCACCAAGCTAACTCATACCTCTATAGGTATGGCACCCATACCTATGACATTACCAAACCAACCACATATTTCTATAAAATGCACCCCTTCCCTCGCCTTTTCACCATTTCTTCTTCCATCCTCACCTCCAACCACTTTCTTCTACTCTCCTTGGCCTTCTTCCTCCTTCTTAGAGCTCCAAGCAACCCCTCCACGTTCCTAGCATCCTTGGGTGCTAGGCTTTGAGGTTGGATGCCTCAAAAGACCTCCCTTACTCTCCACTTGTTAGCATCAGGTTTGGGCTGCCATTGTTTCTTGTTGTTTGATGTGTATTGCTTGTATGATTCCATGTATTTTTAGAACATTTTTATCACGTATATATAAATGTTAGGAGAAGTTTAAGTACAAATTTATCTTATTTGGATATGTAAATAAATAGATATGATTTGTACAGTGCATATAGGTCACTGATATGCACCATTTCAGTATAAAAATCATATCTTGCCATTATGATGTTCTATTTGCAGGATTCTTATTTTGTTGAACTCACAACATATAGATCTACAACTTTTGATTATGGTGTTTTGCCTGTCATTGTTAAGTGCTTAAAATATATAATATTTACCCATGTTTTTAATATGATTTTGTACTTTCCAGGTATAAACATTATTAATTAAGTGATATTTTACTTTATTTTTTGGTGTTAATTAATATTTTATTAGATATGCTTAATTTTGATGTTTTAATGCAGAAAAAGATGAATAAATTAAGTTTTGGAATTGAATGGTCATGATACTTGGCCCCACCCAATGGCTACAAGTTATGGTGTTCAATGGAGTCAAGGAATTGAAAACTTGAAGGGACATCATAATTAATTAGACTAAGTCGATTTATGAACACCTTCTTCAAATTCTTGTATCTCCACTTCTATATAAAGGGGTGGTCATTTGTTGTTGAGATATCTCATCTCTTGGCTTCAAAGTGTAGTGAAAGAAGTAGTTTTAATTTTTGTAATTATTTTCTCTTTCATAATAAAAATTAGTTTCTTCTTTATAATGTTTTCTATTTTTATTATGGAGTAGTTTTATATTTCGTTCTAGAGAAGAATGGAATTTAAAACGATTTAATTGAATTCATTTCAACCTCTTATTCATTTAATCAATCGGATTGTTTGAGTTATCATGTTCTAAATGCTAAGAATAGATTGATCGCCTATTTCTTAGATCATGAGGTTTAATTAGATTTGGGGAGAAATTAATTAAATTAGTCATTGATAATTCATCATACGACAAGTCTTTTGACTTGTTTGTCGTTGTGGTCGGGAGATACACAATACTGTATGCGATTGTAAGGCAATTCGTAATGTATTATTTTGTTGATTAATCAATTATCACCGGGAGGTAGAAATTGAGGCAAAATAATAAAAACATGAAGGAGGGGGAGCCACTATGTCATATAATTATCTTAGATCGACAATCCGAGGGAATAAAAGTTAAGAGGAAGATTTGATGAAGATTAAATTGATGTTAAGGGAAATTCGACTCTAGAATGAGTTTTATCATTTTAACTTTGCTTTTAATTTAAAGTTATTACTTAGATTTAGTTAAGTTAGTTATTTTTGTTTTGCTCTTAATTTGATTTTCTTTAATTAATTTAAGGAAATTCATCTCCATGTGAGACAATACTTAAATTTATCATTATACTACTTGTTGCGACCATATATACTTGCATGTCATTAAAAATATTCGAACAGTCATGGCCTAGAATCTGTATGTATGGGGGTAAAAACTAAGGAAAGGTGGCGACTAGGACCGTGATAGTGTTATAAGTGCTCCTTTCTCCAATTTTTACTCTCATACCTTGTAAGATCTATTAATGAAAAGTATGCCATATTTTTCATGGTAATTTTATGAGTTATTGGTAAAATTCTAATCCTAATATAACCACTAAATAATCATGAACATAACCCATAACTACACCTTATATTTCCTGTGTGTTTATGACTGTGAGAATAGTTTGTGTTTATGTGATATTTTAAGCTACTAAAATTAAACTAATAAAATCTAGTAAAATTATATGATACCTCACTAATTGTCTACTTGAAATATGTGAATTTTGGTAATGGTTAAAATCATATAGATATTTTTAGAGGTGTTTACCAGGATAGTGTAAAGATGTTAAGTGAAAACCCTAGTTTTTTACTCCAGTTGTAAATTACCTTAAAATATGTTAACAGTGTTGGATTTCATTAAAACTTGGTTCACACGTTACTCTATGTCTCAGTAGAACTGTGACCAATTTTGGGGCCATTTTGGTAGGTTCCCAATTTTATTTGTAAATTTTAAATATGTTAGAATCTAGATAACTCTGGAAACAACCCATCCAGTGATCCAAATTGTAAACTCCACTTAGGCTCATTTACAGAGTAAATTTGGCCTATCTCTTAATGGGATCAAGCTACGTGTGTTGGCTAACTAGGCCCACTGACCTAACCCCTTTTGGAGTCCTCTAGCCCTTGAACCAATAGTTACAAAATTGGTACGTAGCATAGGAACACTGTTCCAGCCCTTAGGGCCGAGCTTAATGGCCCTTGTTCCCTTTAATTAGCTGATGGGCCAGCCATTGTTGAATTTACCTATGAACCTTAGAGTAAGGGACAACCCATCCAAATTTCAGCCCATTTGGACATTGTTAGGCACATCAGAAAAATTGTCTGGTATGCCCATTCAATTAAAAACCTTATAATTGATTAAAACCCACTAAGTGAACATGAAACCAAGACCTCAATTAAGTTACCTAATAAGGTTTAATACTTTACTTAGGACCTAGTTAAGAAAATTAAGTGATGTTAAGTGTAACACCACAATTTCGGTTCACTTAAAAACTATAAAACCCTATTTTTGGGTTAGGGGTTTACCCGATTTTAGTTTTTCCCTCTTATGAGTCAGTATCGAGTCAGTTCGAGCAACCTCGAGCCAGACTAATTCAACCTCGAGCCAGACTAATTTTTAGAAATATGAGTATGGAGCCCAGATAACCATATGAGCATGTTATGGAGGCTGAGTATGCCCGACATGCATAGATCTAAGGCCATTGTAGCATTTAGCATCCATTTGGGATTTTTGGGTATTTCATTTGCATGCACCATAAGAATTTCGAATCACTTGATTTTGCCCCCGTGGGCCCAACTTGATTGAGTTAAAGGTTCTGAGGCTCATTTAGCCTTCTTGCCTCGATTCCCTATGGGCCCAGCTTGATGAATGTTTACATGATTATTTGTTGTTATTAATATTATATTTACTTATGAATATTTGTCTTATTATGTTTACTAAATTGTATATATATATATATATATCTTTATTTATTTATCGATGTATGTTATTATTTATCTGTATTTAATTATGTATTCTTGTGTTGTATGACTATGATATTATTAATATTTATGATAAATGAGTATTAAGTAGTTATTTATTGATTTATTGAATTATTATATATATATGTATATGTGTGTGTGTATATATATATACTAACACGAGTATATATGATATTTACTGGTGTTTAACTATGTATTTATATAGTATAATTATTTTATTCTTTTATTAGTAGAGTATTAATCATGCTCATGTATTTATTATTTATCTAAATATCTATGAGTGGATTCCTTGTTTATTTATTATTATTATGTCTTAATTTGTGTGCTAGGTGTTTAGTTGTATCTTTGTTAGCACTATTTTCTTTATTAGGATGTATTCATGATATGAGCACACACCATGACCATGCATCATAGTAGGGATATTAGTATTTATTTAGTAGTGGGTTCTGATGTAGGTTATGGAGTCCGAGCTCGCCGTAGATGTGTAGGTGCTTGGAGCTTGGACCAGCAGGTCCATAGGACTCCCCTCTCTACTTGACTGAATAAGTGTTAAGTTTAATTGTGTTTTATATGTAGGACGGCATCGGCGGCATTTTATTGCATCTCTCCAATGCCGGGCCATTTAGCTGTATTTTTTACGCATGTTTCATAAAACTACAAGGATGAAAACCCTTGTTGGTTTTCGAACTAAAGCTCTAGAAATATATGATACAAGCCTCTTTCCCAAGCCTTATATATATGTATGCGCATTTTTATGGATTTTACAAATAAGAGAGTGAGCGATATGGAGATATGTATGAATCAGATTAGTACTCCTTCAAACCATGAGGTAGTATGGTGTATGATGGTACTGCAATGCAGCTCATTTCTGAATTTGTGGCATTAACTTAACTATTTCTTTTGCCACTCGCGTACCGTGGTGGGTGATATGGAAGATATGAGGGCGTAAGCATTGTATGTTTGAACATGATTATGAGCGTGCATGCGGGCCAGCACTAGCTTAAGTTTGTTTGCTTACCGCCTAGTGTGAGGCAATCTTGAAGTTTCATAAGTTTTTGTGGGTAATGGAATACCCGATATGCCAGTTTGTATTAGTCATTTTTCGAACCAGTAATGTTCGTTACTAACGGTTTTCATATAATATATATAAGTATTGAAAATCCTGAGTTGACTTTGGTGGAAGGACAGAGAAATGCTACACACACTTGAGCTTAGCGTATTTATTTCTTTTCTTACTTTTCTTGTATTTGATGTGTTTTAATGCTTATTTAATAATGTCTCCTATTCTCATGACACCAATAGGGTTGTTTTGATCTATTTTATTGATCGAGTCATACCTACTGACAACTTTAAACATGACTCAACTCGATCGCAACATTTTTATAACAGCCCACCTGAACCGGATCGGGTGTTACTTAAAAATATAGTTAATGTAAATGTAACCATCCAGAACATGAATTTAATTACAGCAAATAGTCTTGCAACATATAATATAAATCATTACAATAAATCATGTTCTCTAAAATTTAAAATAACCGTCCCACAATCTCGGACCGTTTCCCATAGCCACATTTATTACACAAGAGAATAATAAGGAAGTCCAACTTCATTATCGATTCACCATACCTAGGTTGGTAAAAGAACCACCAACCACACTTCTATTCTTTAGTCCCAAAGCTGCTCACCTCCGGAGGCAATTCCACGTTAGTGATAAAACCATTAAGCCGCATAATTAAATGAAATAAATCAATATAATCCCTATTATCATTTCACTCGTATTTATTATTATTATTACACAAGTAAAGAGTAATTATCCCTCAGGTCATTCTAAGATTAGTAGTCCGTCTCTCAGGCCATTCTGAGATTAGTAAAAGTCGACTCCTAGCTCATTCTGAGATTAGAAAATGTCTCCTAGCTCATTCTGAGATTAGGTGGTCTCCCAATTCATTTTGAGATTAGTCATGGTCTCCCAGTTCATTTTGAGATTAGAAATCATCTCCCAGCCCGTTCTGAGATTAGGTGGTCTCCCAATTCATTTTGAGATTAGTCATGGCCCCCCAATTCATTTTGAGATTAGTCATGGTCTCCCAGTTCATTCTGAGATTTGAAAATTGTCTCCCAGCTCATTTTGAGATTAGATGGTTTCCCCAATTCATTTTGAGGTTAATCATGGTCTCCCAGTTCTTTCTGAGATTAAAAATTGTCTCCCAACTCTTTCTGAGATTAGGTGGTCCCCCAATTCATTTTGAGGCTAGTCATAGTCTCCCAGTTCATTCTGAGATTAGAACATTGTCTCCTAGCTCATTCTGAGATTAGGTGTCGACATAAGCTACCAGTTTGGCAAAATAAAATACACAATTTCATATAATTATACCAATTTGAGAAAATATAACATTTCAAATAATTATACGGACAATACAATATTTCAATTAATTATAAGCACACACATAGTAACACACATAGTAATTTTAAAGGTGTGCCCCATGTCGGACTTAGTCAATTCCTTGACCCTCGATTGCGTTACAATGCATGGTGGTCGAATCTGGGCTCAGGCCGACCAGGGTTGCCAAAAGGGAAAGTATAACATTTCAAATGATTATACGTACCTGGATATTTCGAACTCGCAGCTGTGACCGATGATCCTAAACTGAACGATAATATAAAATTATACATAAGTATAATTTTATTCGAGTAGAAATGATGCAAATAAATGTCTAATATATATATATATATATATATATATATATATCATTATAAAAATTTTGACAACATATCATGTAACAATTCAAAAATATTAAATATTAAATTCTCAACAAATTTAGTGAGATAATTAATTGTTCATGTGATATAATCATTTAAGTCTTACTTTACATTTTAAATTAATTATCAAAATCATAATTAATACTTAACAGTTGATAAAATAATTATTACTAATAAACAAGTATTTAATTTTCCTTTGTGGTGAGAATTACTTAACCCCAATCTTGATGATTTAGTTTACAGTTAAAAATTTTAATCGCTGCTATTATTTATAGCAATTTAATTAATTAAGTTGATCAATTAAATTATTTAAAATAAATTGCCTCATTTAAAAATATTATTAATACAATTATTTTAAATTATTCGACTCAATAAAGTTTCAAACTTTATTTATTTTCATTATTCTCTTTAGGTACGGTGCTAGTGATTGCTACCCGACTATAGTTTAATAATTCATTTTCTACATTACTTGCTCGTTATTAAAATAATTACTTTATTTACCTAATATTAAATTTAATAAGGTAAAGGTAAAATCTTTATTTTATTAATCACTTATAACCATCCGATTTAATTTAATTGCTTGTATTACGGTGATTAATTATCGACCATTTATCATTACCGTTTTTTTATTACTTATGCCCATGTCGACTTCGTCTAATAATTAATTAGTTTTGTAACTTTAACCCATAACCCATTAAAATAATTATTTTTAAAGATTTATTACGAGTTCGAATTATTTTTAACTCGAGTCGGTATCGAGCCAAGTGTTCTTTACAAGTTTGCCACCCAAGGTAATTTCTTCTTCTTCTTCTTCTTCCTTGGCACCATCCCCTATTCCCGACAGCCCCTCCAGCCACTGCCGGCAATTGTCTCCGGCAGCCATCAATCGTCGCCGCCCAAACTTGCCATGCCATTGTTGTGTCACCCCGGCCAACTCTGGCCGCGGCAACGCCCGCATAGCCTACCTAGCGGAGCACTCGCGTTGGTGATTCCACCGCCAGCGAGTGTCGCCGCCTCAATTGGGTGGTCGCCTCGACACCCTCGACCACCTATCTACCTTCCCCGGCCATATTGGATGCCGTCGCCACCCAGGACGGCTGGATTTCTTCCCCACTGCCGTCACCTCTGTTTTCGTCGCCATCCTCTATTTTTGGCCATTTACCACCCGAGGCCGACATCCACACACGTGAGATTGACCCTACACTGATCGACGAAGAGACTAGGATCATCTTCGAACATCGGAACGACCGTCGCCACCGATTCCCGGCAAAACCTTGCATGTGCTTACCCATATCACCGAAACAGGGGACTCGTCGACCAAATTAAACTTTAATTTCTGTTTAGTTTCTTTCTTGTTGATTTTAAACTTTAATCCTCATGTTTATAAAGCTTATTATCAACTTAAAATATGTATGCAATAAAATTAAGAAGAGGGAGATAGAAAGAATACTTAAGCAAGGAAGAAAACATGTCGGTAAGGAAGAGGAGAAGAGAATGTGAATGAAGGCTAGGGTGGAGGATGTCCTTTATAAAATGAAATGACGGTTAGGGTATGTGGAAACACACCAACACCCGTATTTTATTCCTTTAACCGGGTAACCGGGTAAAGAATAAAATATTTAACCACATAGACTTAACCGAGTAGAGAATATAATATAATTAATATTAATTCTCTAACGTTCGATCCTTCCCTGCCCGAGTCGAATATATTAAATTTTTTTTACACGGTCTTTACAATTTCTGATTTGGTTCTTAAATGAACTGAAATCCGGGTGTTATAAGTTGGTATCATAGCCATGTCTTGGTCAATTGAGATAGAAGACTTTTGTTTAGAGCCAAGTGTATGGAGCTGTCCTTAGCCATGTTAACAGGTATTTATTTGGTATTTTTTTCAGTGTTTGTAGAAATGATGAGATGGATATGAGATCATAGTTTTAGTGGATACCACTATGGATCTCTCAGGATGTCATGATAAGTTTAGAGACACTCCTTGTGAGAGATTTGGATGACTAATTGTGTCCACATGTTAAGTTAACATAGGTTGAGTTGGATAGTGACCAGGTGTATTTGGATCACTGGGACATTGCAGCACTTTCTCGACTTTCACATGTCACCATATCAGTCCTTCCTTGGGACATGGTGTACATTGTGAGACAGAGTTATAAGAGATAACACAAGTAAGGAGCTTGGAGTATGAAGATACTCACGTAGTTATGTGACACATGAGCAGAGATCTTGAGTGGCTTAAACAAATCCATAAGTCATGGTCCAAGGTCTACCTTGGACAACTTAGACCTTCAGACAAATCCCTATGGATGAAGGATGTGGTTATGTTAGTGGAGCCATTGAGGTACTTGGAGCACATATGAGAAAGATGAGTTGAGATGGACCACTTCGAGGAGATAGCAGTGGATGAGGATGAGTAGTGAGGTGGGTCTATAGTCCCATGGACACTTCACCCCTCCCCTCTTCCACTAGTGTATGTTTGTCTTCACAGTGTTATTGTCCATTCTTCAACAGGTAGAGGCATGAACACATTGAGAATGTTAAAATTACCTTCAACCATAGATTAGATGGTTGACCAGATGTCACTAGATCTGCTAGGGCCACATCAGTGATGGCTATTGAGAACTAGTCAGTGTTTATAGGAGCAATCACCCCAAATTTTAGGAGATACGTGTAGGCTCAGCATTAGATCACCATTGTACGTGTCACCACTATGATCTAGATACCCTTTAGATTAGACACACATGGTTGGAAAGCCTAAGTCAAATTGTAGCAATTACCTTTGATGAGACAAACACATGGAGGAAGGCATGCGAGAGATAATGATGGGTTCATGGCGTACATAATTAGGATCAGATCTTCAGCAATTGGAAGCATAACCAACATCCATGATTGACAACCACCGTCCAAGTTGCACAACAACCGTCCAAGTAGCACAACTGCCATTTGTGATGCACTACCACCGACCAAATAATACTACCGCCATATGTGTTACCCAACTACCGACCGTGATGCACTACCACCGTCCATGTTCCACTACCACCATCCAAGGGAATAGTTATAATGGAGGCAAAAGCCAAGTAGTTACCTCACCCTACAGGAGGACAACTACTTGAGGATGTTCTTAGCTTTGCAGAGAGACTGCATGTCACAGCATTGAGTAGAGAGTTGGGTCAGATATTGAGGACAATATATAGCTACGATAACATCATCCGGGCAGAGAAAAGTTAGAAACAGTAGAATTATTTGGATGTGATAGTGCATGATTGACTTTACCTGCCATCTTGCATACCATCGCATTGACCTAACATCCTTGGGATGGGTATTGCAAGATAGTGTTAGTGCTAGTCTTATGGGGTTCATCAGACGGCATTAGTGAGTCTTCTAGGGATGTATATGGACAAAATAAGAGAACATGATAGTATGATATCAATATGGGATGACCACAAGGGTTAGATTGTTTAGTAAGCATAACAGCATACAAGTGACCCACAGCCACGGTTCCATAGATCAGATGGTTAGCAAATGATCAGATATGCGGTTTAACTCATTTAGAGTTTGGCCAAGCCAGAGAGAGATGTTTGACTCATAGTAGAATTTTCACATAAATGATGGGTCTAGTGAGGGAGCGTCCAATAGGGAGACAATGTTTTCCTCATGCTTTGCAAGCACAATTAGGTCCTCACCTTGAGACATAAGATTGAGCCTTTGCCCCGAGTATAGGAGGTACCTTTGTGGCACTATTTAGGACTTATATTGTAGGTAGCCAATGACAGACCAGTTCGGAGGAGACAACTTCACCCAAGCTTGGGAGCGACGCAAACAATGACTGTAGTCATACCGGATCATGCTGACCATATAGGGGGATATCAGTGTATGCTCATCTTGGCTTATGACTTTGATTAAGAGTCTACCATAGTTATAGTAGTCATGTGAGTCATCATTAATGCTACAAATTGGTATGGGATAATAGGTTATACACCACTGAAGAGTGGATGAGACATGTACAAACCTCATTATGAGTCCCTGTAGACTCGAGGAAAGATAGTGGTTCATTCGGTTGTTTGAACTCCATCCGTTTAGAAGTGCGCGACTAGTACGGTATCATGAAACAGATGCCTACTGTTAGTTGATTGAACTAGAGCTACTTAGGAGCCGTCTCTTAGACTCCTTATTGATTGGCTATTACATAGGCTTGTCCACCTATGGTAGAGTTAAATCATGATGATCTTGGAGATATGTCCATGGACCTACCCATATGTTTGAGCCACCCAGAATCCTATACGAGTTTTATTACCAAGATGACATGGACGATTACCTTTACACCACCACAGATAGAGACATGATGTTAGACTATGTGAGGATGAGATACCTCTCAGTTAGAGTCGTAGAGCAATGTGACCAGTTTTTCATGAGAGATTCATTCACTTGTCATGTGACCAAAGATATTAGACAGAACCAAGCCTCTACCCAAGTATATTCACACTCACCTTTCTAGATATATCAGTCATACTATCTATTTTTCTAGATGGTTGAAATGAGTAGACATTGACCAGCGAACCTACCACAAATCAGATGCAGACTCCATAGTTCTGTGCAGAGTATGTTTTCATACTCCTTGAGACACGTTGTACATATACATGTGTTCTCGCCATCATTCCAACACAGAAAGCCCTCTTCAACAGTAGTTGGTGGTCATATAGATAGATAGTTACAAGAGTCATAACATGCAATAAAGTCATAGCAGCTGCTTTGTTCTATTATGGAACGGAGTGAGATAATTGATTTAGAACTGAGTTAGCTAGGACCTGGTGAGTAGTCTTATTCCTCTTCTAGGGACACCTGAGTGTTTGACATAGACTATCGGTAGTGACCCATATAGCTCATTTGCATATGCCCTTATTTAGTACCGGAGTCCACCATATAATAGCAGGACTCACATAACACCCTAGTATTACTGTAGGACCTAGATTAGAGTGCCCTAAGGTACACGTAGTTGACCTATAACATTGATGAGGATCAGGGAGACATGGGTAGATGATAGGCCACATACATCTCACTGATATAGTTTTTCCTAATGTAGTTCAGACTAGTACCCTGCAGTACTCTAGAGTACCTGCTCGACTGCCCAATAGGCCCTTAGGGGTGAGCTTAGGTTTTTTTCACCTAGGTCATTGCATTTCATTCTCCATAGTTTGCAATGAGACTAGGAGTTAGTCCAGCGAAATGATTCGAGCATGCATGGTTAGTCCAACGAGACGATTCGAGCATGCATGGTAAATCCAACAAGATAATTTGAGCATGTATGATCAGTGCAATATATGATTTTAGCATGTATGGTTAGTCCAGCCATATGATTATAGCTTGTATAGTCAGTCCAGTTACATGATTCCAGCATATATGGCATGTTTAGCCAGGTGATTTGACCATGTGTGGTCCTGTCCACCTAGATTAGTAGGGAGCAAGCAATCTTCATCAGTGTTCAGTGTTCCAGCTTCATGTTGGTTTGTTTGGGCCTTGTGCAGCTAGCTTTCGAGGGAGAGCTACCAGATTGCCAACAAGATGACTTCTTTAGTTGAGTCTTTCGATTGCAATTGATGTAAGAAATTTTGAGGACGGAATTTTTATGAGTAGAGGTTGTAAAACCCAATTTTTGGGTTAGGTTCCCTGTTCGGGTCAGTATCTAGTGAGCTTGAGCCAAACTAATTTTTAGAATATGAGTGAGGCTTAGATAGCCATATGAGCATGTTATGGAGGTTGAGTATGCCCGACATGCATATGATAGTTTTAGTTATGATACTGTATAGAATGGGTTATCAGTGTATACACAAGGTAACATATGATTCTTATAAGTTAGCCAGGATTTTAGGCCTAGATCTAAGGCCATTGTAGCATTTAGCATCCGTTTGAGATTTTTTGGGTATTTTATTTGCATGCACTATAGGAATTTCAAATCACTCAATTGTGCCCTTGTGGACTCAACTTGATTGAGTTAAGGGTGGGTTCGAGGCTCATTTAGCCTTCTTATCTCGATTCCCTCATATAGAGTCATTTTTAGGACTCGAATTAGTTTTGACTTTGGACGGTCTTGATCCAAGCTTTCCGTCCATATGTATATTGCATATACCAATAGGTGGACCCCACTAGGCCATTAACTGGTCGGACTCTCAGACCGTGCCATGTGGCAAAATCGGAGGCGTCCACTTAACCCTAGCTTCATATATAGATTTTCAAAGGTTTTCCTCCCTATTTTCAGACTTACACCCCTAGCGCCGCCTCCAGTGAGGGTCACCGCTAGTGAGGCTCTGCCTCGCCCTCGGCCACCAAACTAGCATCACCACGACCGCCTCGCGGCCAACTTTCCAGTCATACCTGTCAAGACCACCAGCAGTGCCGCAGCCGCCGTCGATGACTGAGTTCTTTATCACTGTTCATCACTGCAGCCGCCACCTATCAGGCCATTTTTCGGTGCCGGTGAGTGTCCTCCGTCAAAGCCGACCACCCCCCGACAGCTTCCCCTCCCCGAGATCAACAGTTTGAGACCACCCACGACCGCCACTGCGGCCTCGATGAGGCCCCGCCGCCGACGGCTTCACATGATTTAGTATGCTTGGATGTTATGATTAATTTTTTTATTTATTATTTTATTTATTTATTTATTTTTATTATTATTCATTTCTTGTTATTCTTGTATTTGTCGATTATAATGCATGGTTATATGTTTACTTATTATTATTAATGATATATTTACCTATTAATATTAGTCTTATTTATATTTAATTAATTGTGTGTGTGTGTGTGTGTGTTATATATATATATATTATATATATGAGTGCATTTTCTAGTTTATTTATTATTTATTATTATTATGTGTCAATTTTCGTGCCACATGTTTAGTGATAGGTATGTTAGCACTATTTTCTTTATTAGGATGTATTGATGATATGAGCACACACCACAAGCATGCATCATATAGAGATTAAGTATTTTATTTAGTAGTGGGTTCCGATGTAGGTTTTGGAGTCTGAGTTCACCGTAGATGTGTAGACATGCTTGGAGCTTAGACAACAGGTCTCTAGGACTCTCCCTCTCTGCTTGACTCCTTGCGTGTTAAGTTTAACCACGTTTTAGATGTTCGATGGAGTCAGCGGCATTTTATCAAATCCTTCCAATGTAGGGCTATTTAGTTGTGTTTTCTACACATAAGTATGCTCATTTTTTACGAATTTCATGAATAAGAGAATGAGTGGTACAGAGATATATATATGGACTACACTAGTACTCCTTTGAACCCTGAGGTAGTGTAGTGTATGAGGATATTGCATAATGCAGCACATTTCTGGAATTTGTGTCACTAACTTAACCATTCCTTCGCCACTCAAGTACCGTGGCAAGTGTAATATGGAAGATGTGAGGGCGCAAGCATTGTATATATGAATATAAGTATTAGCTGTGCATGCGAGCCAATATTTGTTTAAGTATGTTTGCTTACTACCCAGTGTGAGGCAATTTTGAGGATTAATAAGCTTTTGTGGGTAATGAAATACTCATTTGCTAGTTTGTATTAGTTATTTTTCAAACCAATAACATTCGTCACTAATGGTTTTCATATAATATATGTAGATCTTACAAATCCTAAGTCGACTTCGGTGAAAGGACAGATAAATGCTACACGCACTTGAGTTCAGTGCAATTATTTTCTTTATTACTTTTATTTATATGTGATGTGCTTTGATGCATATTTAACAATGTATTCCATTCTCAAGACACCAAGTGGGTTATTTTGATTTATTTTATCGATCTATTCTTACCGACTAATAACTTTAAACATGACTCAACTCGACTGTAACATTTTTGCTTTGGTTCTCAGGTAAACAAAAATTGTGGTGTTACATAACGCACACACTCACCCGTAACTATAAACTACCAGCGAAAGTGAACACTAATAGTGAATGTCCTAACTCTTCTATCTTACCTCCAATTCTAAATGTTCGTGCATATAAAATAAAGGAATGTGTGCACCCAGAACCAAATAAGACTTGTGTAGGTACAATGCCTAACTCTACATCCATTGTATCACTCCTGCCTTTGAGCACTAAGGCCGAGTACCCTCAAGCAGATGCTTTTCAAACCTGTTGAATCCACGCGTCTAGACATGTGCTGCATTGTAATACCTGTAATCCTCCACACTTCTCTAGGATTGAGGAACTCAAAATGTAGAGTTGTTAGGATCCCTCAAGAATGTAATGGCCCACTCACCAATTTAGAGCGCGCTTTGATTGGCATGTGCACCCACTCATGGTACGTGTGAGTTGACCTTTCCCTTGTCTCACATCTAACTGAAAAACTAAAAAACTATATATATGTATATATATATATATATATATATATATAGGTTTGGGTAGGGATTATAATATAGGACTGAAGGCAACATAATCTGGATTTGAGTTTTTAAAACAAACTCGATGGATCTCATCTGTGAAGGTTATTATCTTAAAATACTTAAAACTAAATGGCTCGTGTGGAGTGAGATGCCATAAATCCACCCAACACATCCACTTAACTGTCAAACCAAATCATAATAGGGAAGATGCTCAAACTAGAAGTGAGTCCTAAACAAACCTGGTAAAAGCTCCAATCGTTGGCACGCACCTAGGCGGCGAGCTCATACTCCTTACCTACACATCAAATCTAAAAGCTAGCGCCCACCATCTGGATGATCCATTCATATATCCTAAATAACACACTCATATCAATGCATTAACAATCCAAGTGAAAACTCCACTCCGTCTGACATCTCTAGGTATAGGAAGGGAGGCTGAATCTAGTGGAAATCAAGTCACACTACTCAAGAACTCTTGATGTGACATCTCATCCTCACATGTGGCATCTGATGTCAAGTAAATGGGGAATCCACTAGGCTAAGAAGACCCAGCTACATAGGTATGTCACTCTAATCTATGATAAGGTTAAGGTATCGTGTAAAGAGCAAAGGAGCTGAAATCCCTATATAGCGTACTAGGTGGCCAAAATATCAGGAGGTCTATGGACTTGTCTCTAAGATCACCACGATTTACTACGCCACAGGTGATCAGTCTATGGAACAATCAATCAATGACGAATCTAAGAAACGGCTCCTAAGTGGCCCTAGTTCAATCGACTAACAGTAGGCACGTGTTTCTTGATATCGTACTAGTCACGCACTTCTAAACGGGTGGGGTTCAAATGACCCAAAGAACCACTGTCTCCCCTCAAGTCTACGGGGACTCATAATGAGGTTCGACACATGTCTCGTCCACTCTTCAATGATGTGTGACCTGCCGTCCCGTACCGATTTGTAGCACTAATCTTGACTCACATGACTACTACCGTTGTGGTAGACTCTCAAGCAAAGCTATCAATGAAGATGAGCATACACTGGTATCGCTCTCTAGTCAGCATGGCCTGGGGTGAAATCCTCATCAAAAGATCGGTCTGCAACATCTACCTGCACTGTAAACCCTAATCAGTACCATAAAAGTACCTCTATACTCAAGGCAAGGCTTAATCCTATCTCTCAAGGTGAGAACCTAATCGTGCTGGCGAAACACAAGGGAATTACTGTCCTTCTGAAAAACCCTTCCTCACTAACCCTCTATCTATGCCCAATACTAGTATAGGTCAAACTCCTATCGCCTAGTGGCCCATTGCCAAATGGGTTAAACTACGCACTTGATCATCTACTAACCATCTGATCATTGCATGCTAGTTGTGGTCCATGGATGTACTATCATGTAATCTGCACAATCTGATCATTGTGACCATCCCATCTGGAGGTCATGTTATCATGGTTTCTGACTTTGTCCATGCGCATCCTTACAAGACTGTCACTACAATGTCTAATGGGGTCATCTTGCAATATACATCTGACCCAAAGGTGTCAGGTCAAGACAATGATTGCAAGAGAACTGGTGAAGTTTGATTCTATGCCCTCTCATCAAAATAACCACCATTTTCCTAACTCTTCTATGTTCTGCTAATGCCGCTATATCTATATCTCATTCCTCTAGTTCTGGCCCTACTAAGCTCTAACTAATTTACTCGGTCGGCATATGAGCAATACACAGACGACGGTAGTGCATCTTCGGTCAGTGGTTGTGCAACTAGGTCGGCGGTTGTGCTACTCGGTCGGTGGTTGTATAACTCGGTCGGTGGTTGCGCACTCGGTCGGTGGTTGTGCACTCGGTCGGTGGTTGTGCACTCGGTCAGCGGTTGTGCAACTCTGTCGGTGACAATTTTATCTAGATAAAATCTGATCTTGATCGTATACATTGTAAACCCACTCCACTATCTCTGACATATCTTGGCTGGTAACAACTAGGCTCAGGTTGTCCAACCATACGTGTCTGATCCTGACAGGGTTGGATAATGTGCTGACACATATCATGGTAAACCTGTGCTGAGCTCATTGTAATCTCCTGAAATATGGAGTGGCTGCTTTCATCAGTGCAGACTGACCCTCAAACGATAACCACTAATCTTGTACCTCATCATATGGAGACCTCTGTCTGGCAAGGGGAAGTCAAAACTGCTGCCCGTAGGTCATAAACTAGTGGAAGAGAAGGATGCGGTGAAGTGCCTATTAGACTATCGATCCACCTCGCCACTCATCCTCATTCCTCACTATCTTCTGGAAGTGGTCCATCTCATGTGCCAACTAACTTGCTAGTATCTCTATACTTCAAGCTCCTTACTATTACCCCTATTCTTTTTACTCATTCTCATTATATACACCATGTCCCATGGAAATAGGACTAATGTGGTGACATGCAAGACACGAGCACATTGTCAACCATCCACTTCACTCATGCGATGGACAAAACTAGTGGGTCTCTAAGCCTATCATGACAATCCTGTCAGATTCTTGCTCACATCTGCTGACATCCGAATCTGGTATAAGATGAGATCTTATACCCATTCTACCTCGGCTAGCACTACAACATTCTTTACTCACATCTAACCGACAAACAGTCTGATATCACGAGAACAATTTATAGAAATGACCTGCCAACTCAACTAAGGTCAATTCCACATACTTCTGATCAAGCCCTGAATACACTGTTATCTATAACTATGAAGAAAAATCTGCATGTAAAGAAAATAAAAAGAAACATACCTGCTAGCTGGGCTTGGAGCAGTCTTTGCACACACATCACCTATAAATCTATCTTACATCTTAATCGGCTGAGAGTGGCTCTCATACCAATTCTATAACACCCCAAATCCGGTTCACGCTCGTGAACCGAACAGGCATGTTATAGGCCCCGGTTAGTTCGGCTAACCTGAACCCAACTCGTGCGGATCGAATTTCGGCGTCTTAAGATGAAGATACGACTCATCATACATGGATGAATGCACGGAACCTAACATGATACTACATGGATGACATAACCAAAGTACACACCAAGACAATCCCGATAAAATTAATAAAAATTTTGAAATATAAAGGACAAGAGTTTCCCCTAAAAATGTAATTAGGGGCCACCCTGTCAAATATACATATGCAAATATATATATAACTATTTATCAAACAATTTCATTCATACAAAATACAAAATCTAACATGTTGTAGCTCATTCTAGAACTTGGGTCTCAACCCACCATGCTTCCATTGCCCAATCTATTTCTGTTCACATCATCTCATCATCTTTTAGTACTTAATTACGTCCTATCATCATATCTTAAGCATTAATCACATCATATCATGTCTCAGCATTTCACGTCATTCTCAAGATAATAACATCATAACAAAATATTAATTACTCTATCGACTAACATGTGTGCAAATGACATCATTGCTCCTCCATCCAAGCTGGCTCCTCCAACTCGTAATTGTTACCTACATATAGTATAAGAACACGTCAGTAACAAGTGTTATTGGTCCGGAAAATAAAATAACTATAACAAGCTGGCTATGAGAGCAAACTCTCATATGAAAGAAAACATCATATACTCCACGTGAACACTCTGAAGGGCACTACTGAGGAGCCACTGGGCTGTAGACCCGGTAGCATCCCGAACTTACTGATCTGCTGCTGGTACTGTGCCGCTCTCGGCACTTCTTTTTCAGTACTTCACGTAAAACTTTATCCTAAGCCCTCTCCTTACCTCCATATTTCTCCTGGCCTTGAGCACGAAGGCCGAGTATTCTCAGGCAGTCGCCTTTAATACCCATTGAACCACAAGTCTGGACATGCGTTGTACTAAACAGTACCAGTAAACCTCCACGTTCTCCGGGTGTGAGGAACTCAAACACGGAGTTGTCAGGATCCCTCGGGAATGGAACAGTCCGCTAGCACTAATCCAGAGCCCGCTTTGACTATCACAGCATCCGCTTATGGTACGTGCAGTCGGTTTCTCCATCTCTCGTCTCACTGAAAACGCGAAAACTACATATATATAGGGCTCGGTAGGGATTTATATAATAGGCTCGAAGGCAACTTGTGGTGGATCTTGTTTTCGAAATCATCCTCGAGGGATCTCATCCTCGAGGGGTTATTAATCCGGAAATTTGTTCGGCTAGATGGCCCGAGTTAAGTGGGATCCAATAAAACACCACTTAACCCGTCCTGCAAATGATAAGATAAACATACAATAGAAAGATGTAAAACAAAGTCGAGTCCTAAATGGACCTGGTAGAAGCTCCAAGCGTGTCATCGTGCCTAGGTGGCAAGCTCCTACTCCATACCTACACATCAAAACCAAATACTAACGCCCACTAACTACATGATGCATCAAAATCAATGAATATCACACGACATAATAATCATCCCTCAAATAATCGATCAATAATCAATAATCATAAAAGTGAAAATAATTCTATCATCCTATTCATTCCAATTTATCGTGTTTCCTAAGTTACATCGTGCTCAATTAGCATGCTTATACTTCATCTCATTAGATCACTTACTTAATCTCATCATGCACATCTTTACTTCATTCATAATATGACATTCATCATGACAACTAGTTAATTCTAGCATGCTATGCTAACAATCATAATCAATTTTAAATAACTCAATTGGAGGTAATTATACCTCATGTAGTTGGCAATCGGCGATGGCTAGGGTTCCGTCGTGTGTCTCGAAGCTCAAATTCGGCGCTCATCGGCGTCCGAAGCTCGATCGGGCTCGACTGGATGAGCCCCGCCGAAGATCCGGTGAATTCCGGCGAATTCCAGAAATTCTGGTTTTCCGACGGTTTTCAGCGGTTTTCCGGCAGCTTCCAACGGTTTTCCGGTAACCGTCGTCGGCGGCGTCTACTGGCCAGAAAGTGGTTGTGTTGGGTACCCTTGGAACCGGCTCGGTGAGACCGACTCATTTGCGAGGTCGACACGGCCAACGGAGGTGGCGGCTCGCCGAAAAATGCATAAAACCGAGCCGGCGGTGATGGTGGCTAGATCCGGCCGGCCACGGCAGCGATGGCCTCCGTTCCGGTCGGGGAAGGTCGCTGGAGGGCTGAGGGTGCTGAGGCGACCGACCGACCGCGGCGGCGCCGGTCGCCGGCGGTGGAATTGGCGACGGAAGCGCAACACGGGCGCGGCGTCGCGGCGTGGCTTCCTTGCATCGCGGTGGCCCGATTGGGGCCGGACCTGGTCGGGCAGCATGGCAACGTCGTCGCGGGGCTAGGCGGCGACGATCGGCAGCCGGGCGGGCATCCACGGCAGCGGCGACGATGCGCACAGTGGCGGCGCGTCGAGGTAAGGGTCGGGGAAGAAGGCATGGGGGAGAAAAAGACTCGATGGCAAACTCGTAAATATTACTTGACTCGTCTCCGACTAGAGTCAAAAATAATATTTAAGTCGTAAAAAATTCCAAAAAATTTGGAAAAAAATCCCATAAAATCAAACAACACCAAAACATCATAATGATATGCTCTAGAACTATCAACCCACCCAAAATGCCCGTAACGCGTCCTAACGCGGTAACCGACCTAAAACTAATTCTATGATCCATTATATATCATAATAAAAAAATAAACTACATACTCTCATATATTCTGATAACTCATTCTTTTCTGTTGTGTTCATGACGTTATCATCATATACTTGGGTACACATGACCCTCATGGCTCATACATGAGACCGGCGTCGGCTCAGTACACGCGTTCTGAAACTGACTCGACTCGAAAATAATGGTCGAACCGACCGGTTCTGAATATAAAACCCTGACTCAAATTGCGGGTTTTACAGTAGCTGCGCATAGCAGAGGAAGGTCATCTAGGTCGACGGAACGGGGACGCATGGCCCAAATGCACCAGTTCATTTTGTCGTGAAGGCTAGGAGATGGTCGTGATGGCAGGGAACAACTTGGTGACAATTCGACAGAGGTCAGTGGCGTCGATCGGCAGCGGAGGCAGCATCGGCGATGGTGGAGCGTCAGTAAGGTGCTGGCGATCGGGGTGAGAGAAGGAATACGTCTAGGTGGGGGCAGGGGGCTGAATATGTTAATGACAATTTCATAAATAAAAATTGACTTCACTTCAACTCTAATTAAAAATAATAATTAACTCCTAATAAATTTTTAAAAATTCAAAAAATATGAAAAATATCATAAAATATAATACACTCAATTAAATCAAAATGACATGTTATATAACTAATAACCCACCCAAACTGCTATTTAACGCTTCCTAATGCATTATTTGGCATTAAAATATTTCTACAATCAAATACATAAAAAAAACTAACATATTGTCGTATATCTTGATTATAGTTACAAAAACTAGAAATCAGACGTTGAATTGGATTGGAAGAGAGTCGTTTAATCAGACTGATTTATCAAAAATCAAACAAAAATCGGTTCACTTAAATCGATCAAAATTGGTCATTAATCTACTCCCCTAACCCTTTCTAGAATTTATCATTTGATTATTATTGATTGTATTTTATTTTATTAAATTTTATTAAATTTTATTAGATTTTATTAGATTTCATTATATTAGATTTTATTATATTTTATTATAATAGATTTTATTATATTTTTAACATTTATTTTATTATTTTTAATTTAAATTAAAAATAAATTAATTTTTATTACATTAATTACCCCTAATTTTTTTTCACCTAATCTCCTACCACTCTCCAACGGAGACGACCTACCACTCCCCAACAAAAGCAATACGAGGCGGTGACAAGTGGTGGAATAGCTCGGTGCATGCGGTGGTGCAAATGAAGCCAAAAAGTAACGGTAAAGAATACTAAAGAGAATTGCGAGAAGAGTTAAGGATTGATGGGCCCTTTCAAAAGCCTGCGGGAGAATACATGCACTTTGAACAGTGACATCATTGTATGTTATCTCAGTGCATTAAAGCTAATATCCCGGGAAATCAGAAGCTTTTTTTATATATTTTTTGTTTTCTTTCTCCCTCCCTCTCTAATTCCCCTTCGTTTTCTTACTCGTGTGTGGTTCATATTTCTCCACCTTTTTTCTGATCAAGTATGTAGCTTTAATGCAGTGAGAGACTGCTCCGTCCCCCAGGTTATCTATGCCCTGCCAAGCTTTCAATCATTTTCGACGCTGGCTTCTTCCCTCGCCTGGTCCCTACTCCTCAGATTCGCGATTGAGACGTCGAGACTTGATCCGCCTTCTTTGACCGGATGAGATCTGGCTTTTAAAAATACTGCTCGTCAAACTTCTCACCTCTTTGTTTCACATTGCCACCTTCTTTGACCGGATGAAGGGGATCATCTTCCACCATTACATCCTCGAGGCCTTGTCCTGGCCGCCGCTGAACCAAGCCGAAGCAGCCCATCCGCCTCCACTGTTGGAGGAGGAGGAGTACAACTACAAGTGGTTGAGGTTGACGCTGGGGAGGGTGGTGGGGGTTCGGGGAGGGAGGCATCGTCGAGGAGGATCGACACGCAGATCAGTTGTACACCCATTGTTCCATATGTCCTTATTGAAGAAGTACCACCCAGATAACTACCACGTTATCAGTTTCCAAGAGATAGAGCTCCGTCCTGACTTGACGTATCCAGAGGACGCAACGAGGATAGTTGATCGTCAAGTGAAGACCCTCAGATGTAATCAGGTTCCCTTAGTACGAGTGTAGTGGAATCGACGCGGAATTGAAGAATCTACATGGGAGCATGAAAACGAGATCAGGAAGAGGTATCCTAAGTTGTTCGAGCAACCAGCTTCAGGACTAGGTACTCTAGTTTCCAACCTTGATTATAGTTTACAGCATTATGTTTGACACCTCTTTGATTTAAAATTTTGAGGACGAAATTTTTATAAGGAGGGGAAGGTTGTAAAACCCGCGACTCGAGTCAGGGTTTTATAGTCATTAGCCGGTCAATTCCACTGTGGTTCGAGTTGGTTCAACTTTCAGAACATGTGTGCGGGGCCGAGGCCGACCGTATGCACATGCTATGAGGGTTCATGTATACCCAAGTATCGATGATAGCATCAGATACGCATCAGTAGACTGAGTTATCAGTAGATATGAGAGTACACAGTTGATGATTTTTTTTTCATGTTATGATCGTAGAATTAATTTAGGCCGAATAATGCATTAGGACGTGTTAGATGGTATTCAGGTGGGTTATTACTTATACAACATGACATTTGGATGTTGTGGTGTTTTGTTTGATTTTATGGGATTTTTCCTAATTTTTCTAGGATTTATTCTGAGTTAGTTATTATTCTCGACTCGAGCCGGTGTCGAGTCAAGTTCCACCCCTATATTTCTCATCTCCCCCCATCCCCCCCCCACAACCCCCGACATTTTCACCACCCCAAACCCAAGCCGCCACCCTTGAGATTTTTGCCACCAACGTTGATGCCACCTCGCCACCGATCGACGCCACCCAGCCCAGCCGTGACATTGTCTTGTCGCCTCGACGATGCCCTGCCACTGTCCAACCGTCGCGACACCGAAATTGCCCTCGATTTCACGACCGTTCTCGAAGTGATTCCACTGCCGTATGAGTTGGATTGCCACAGCCGTAATGTCAAAGCTCTCCCCTAGAAATTCCTTACCTTTCACCCTTACCTAGCGCCGCCATCGAGACTGGCTGTGGGTCTGATTTGAGCGACCAATCGCCCGACCGAACTCGACGCCGCCATCGGTGGTCATTGCTGCCGTGGCTGCACTTATTGTCACCACCATTGGGTCAAGCTCGCCAAGACGGTGCTAACCCTTACCTCCAATTGCCCCATCGGCACAGTCACCGGAAAATCACCGGCTTGCATTCACCGCCTCATCCGTCGGCACCGATTTCAGCACCGATCAAAAGGTGATGTTTCCTTCTTTTTTTAGTATTATTATATGCATGTTGTGGTCATGGTAGCATATTGGAATTAATTTTATTAACTTCATGATTTTAGTTTAATTAATTATAAATTATGATAAACATGTGATGATTAGCATAGATTGTGTTGTGTGATGTAAATGCTCACTAATGAAATTGTTAATAAACCACTGAATAGTTAATTAAATGCATGCTAGCTAGTTAATTTACGAATTTGCATGATTTCGGTTTGGCATGCTAGTATTAAGTTAAAAGGGTTAAATTGATTAAACCATTGTCACCTAATTAGAATAGGTATGTTTTGAAATTAGAATTAAAAGTTCTAGGTAATAAGTAACGTATGAAATCATAAAATTATTAACTTGCTTGACAATTAGAGATTTAGTGTGATTGTTAAGATGATTGTCATGTTTGATTAGATTCATGTATGAATGTGGATATATTAGTTATATTGGCATGCATCGTATATTTATGGGCATTAGTAAATAGTTATGTTCATGTAGGTTCGTTGCAGGAGCTCATCGTCTTGGCACAAGATTGCGCTTGGAGCTTCTGACAGGTCTGTTAGGACACACTTCTCAAGTTTTATTGCTCTACTCTATTGGTGATTTGATTTATTGATCGTAGGACATGTCAGGTGGATAATTTATCGGACCCCACGTAACACAGGTCATCTGGTCGATTGTCTTCGGAATTAATAACCCTCGAGGATGAGATATCTCGAGTTTGTTTTCGAAAATAAGATCCACCTAACATGTAATATGGAGGTTTGGAGAGGGCTTAGCATAAAAGTTTTACGCAAAGTACTAAAAAGAAGTGCCGAGAGCAGCACAGTACCAGATAGATCAGGATGCTATTGAGTCAGTTGCTCAACGACTCCTCTGTAGTTGCCCTTATGAGAGTTCTTGAGGAAGATATATGATTGTTTGCTTTCCATGAGAGTTTGCTCTCATATTCCAATTTGATATTAGTTATTTCCAGACCAGTGACACCCGTTGCTGATGTTTTCTTACTATATATGTAGGTGAGGAAGATGAATGGAGTATGCCGGGTTTGACAAAGGACTAGTGTTTGCATTGCACACGCATACCTGGCACCGCGTCGACTTTTGCGTAAGATGTGATGTGATTGGCTGTTGTTGAGGATTTACATATTGGTGTATATATGCATGTGTTTGTGAGGCTTGTATGCCTTGTTTTAGAAATGCTTGGAAATGTTTTGGGAAAAGCTCTAATGATGTGCTATGCTGAAATGAAAAGGAACCAAATGAGCTGAGTATGAAATTGCAAGTGGACGAGATGCCGATTACAAAATGTGTGGAGGTTTTAGGACCCTATTGTAATGTAAATTATTGTTTTCATATATATTATATTGTGTCGTGTTTTAACAGGTCGTCCCCTTATTGCACTTTTAGGGGAGGCACTGTCCGTTTTATTCCAGGATTTTTATGAATTTTGTTGCTATTTTAATTATTTTGGTGTGTGGCTATTATCATGACATTCACGTAGTATCCTGCTAGGGTTTTGCATATTATTCATACATTGTTTACGCATTAGCGGCGTGCTCCATCTTGAGACATCGAGAGGGTTAAATCGTAGTTGTTTAGGTTTTGGGTCAGCCAAAGTAATCGGTTTACGAGTAGTTCAATCCTTTGTAACAGTTCCAGTCCGGGTTGAGTAAACCGGATTGGGGTGTTTCAAGATTGGTATCAGAGCTAACTCTTGATCGATTAAGATGGAAGATACCATTACAGGTCATGTGTGTGCAAAGCTACTTCGAGTCAAGTCGGCAGGTATGTTTTCTTGATTTACTTGTTTCAGTTTACAGATTTCTCACCACATAGTTGAATGATAGTGTGCACAGGTTTGACTAGTAAGTGTCAGTCACCATGGTTAGAGCAACTCGCAGGACTCAGACCAGGGATCCATCTCCTTATCCTCCTAGGCATACTAGTCCTAGTCGTACACCCAACAAGACAGCATCTAGTAGGCCGAGAGCTCAACCACCATCAGGAGAAGCCAACGTTCGTGCCTCGACTAGCCACCGTAGTTCTCGTAGTCACTAGACTGAGAGAAATGCAATCATTACCCAATTGGTAGAGACACAGAGGCAGATACAAGAGAGCCAGGAAGAGTTCAGGAGAGAGCTCTGTCAGATAGCCCTCTCCATAGCCCGAGTTGAGAAGAGGCCATTACGAGATGATGGATTACGGAGAGAGGCCGCTTCTCCCATGGGCTACCCGCCGTTGCCTCCTCCTCCATCAGCGCAACAGGGAACCATCCTTACAGCTCCCCTAATTGCTCCTCTTTAGACTGGGATGGGCATTCATGACAGTGGACCCCCTAGAGCTAGTAGTGGGCAGACAACAAGGGGTATACCAGGGGTAGTATACCGACAGTGGCAGTGTCACCGTTACCACAGTTTGAGATAGGCGAGGGCTCAAACAGATCTATAGACGTACGAGATGGTAGATTCTGGCAGTATGAACAATTTGTAAAAATGGAGGGCGCTCTTTCCTAGGGAAGACAGATGCAGAAGAGGTTTTCTTATGGATTTTATTAGCGATTGGCATGTTTCAAAGCATGGCATTCCCGATGGAACAGCCGTTGAGGATGTATGCAGCCACAGTTGAGGAGGCATTAGCAGACACAATTGTCGTGACAAGATGACAGAGTTTGATGGGATCTTCGGGATGGATTGGATGTCCAAGCAGGGAGCTCTAATAGATTACCAGAAGAAGATGGTGACTTTTCAATGCGAAAGGCGCCTCTTCTTTTTCCAGGGTCAGGGCAGAAACAGAGAGAAAGGCTGGATCTCCTATCAGAATGCAGTGAGAGATTTGGATAGGGGTTGTGAGTTGTTGATGGCCGCTTTGGTGTTGGTGGAATAGAATGGCTCAGGGGGCAAGCCCAGTGTTGAGCTGATTCCAGTTGTCAGGGAGTTTGTAGATGCCTTTTCAGATGACATCACTGGATTTCCACCGAAGAGAGAGGTCAATTTTGCTATAGATTTGATGCCAGGGACAGCACTCATCTCTAGAACCCCATATAGGATGGCACCACTAGAACTCTGAGAGCTCAAGGAGCAATTGCAGACACTATTGGATCAAGGTTTAATCCGATTGAGAGTGTCACCATGGGGAGCACCAGTGTTGTTTGTGAAGAAGAATGATAGAAGCATGCGTTTGTGCATTGACTATAGGATGCTAAACCATGTAACCATTAAGAACAGATACCCTCTTCCTCGCATTGATGATATTTGACCAGTTGTGCACAACAATGGTCTTTTCGAAGATTGACTTGAGATCCGGCTACCACCAGTTGAGGATTAGAGCAGAGGATATTCCAAAGACTACATTTAGAACGAGGTATGGACACTATGAATTTTTGGTCATGCCCTTTGGATTGACAAATGCCCTAGTAGCATTCATGGACCTAATGAACCGAGTGTTCAGTTCTTTTTTGGATCAATTTGTGATAGTCTATGTGGACGACATCTTGGTGTATTCCTCATCGAGAGAAGAATATGAGCAGCATCTCCATACTGTGCTACAAACCCTAAGGGAGCATAGACTGTACGGAAAATTTGCGAAGTGTGACTTTTGGCTTTCAGAGGCCAATTTCTTAGGGCATATTATATCAGCAGCAGGGATTTTCATGGATCCAGTGAAGATAAAGGCAATTGTACAGTTGGGACAACCGAGAATGCCTTCCGAGATACGGAGTTTCCTTGGTCTAGCAGGGTATTACCGTCATTTCATACAGAGTTTTTCCTCCATAGCAGCTCCTC
Source organism: Piper betle (assembly GCA_033002965.1). Taxonomy (NCBI): domain Eukaryota; kingdom Viridiplantae; phylum Streptophyta; class Magnoliopsida; order Piperales; family Piperaceae; genus Piper; species Piper betle. The sequence continues at coordinate 263,901 of JAURVB010000052.1, read as the reverse complement.
TCACACAGCTGACTAGGAAGAACAAACACTTTGTATGGACTGACGAGTGTGAACAGAGTTTTAGGATGCTGAAGGAGAGATTGACTTCAGCGGCAGTTCTCACATTACTAGAGGGGCATGATGACTTTGTAGTCTAGACAGATGCCTCTGGAATTGGCCTAGGTTGTGTTTTGATGCAGAGAGATAAGGTTATCGCATATGCATCTCGTCAGCTAAAGGTGCATGAGCGTAACTACCCTACTCACAATTTGGAACTTGCAGCATTAGTTTTTGCCCTCAGAATATGGAGACATTACCTCTATGGGACATCCTTTTGACTTGTGACTGATCACAAAATCTAAAGTATATCTTCACACAGAAGGATTTCAACAGCCGACAGAGGAGATGGTTGGAGTTGTCTGATTATGAGATTGATATCTCATATCATGAGGGCAAGGCGAATGTAGTAGCAGATGCCTTGAGTAGGAAGCCAGTTTGAGACTCAGTGGGGATGGCAGCAGTTTCAGTGACTCTGATTGATACATGCCAAAGGCAGTTAGTTGGAATGATTGCTAGACTTTCGATTCAGCCGACTATTTTTTAACAGATTAGAGCTACACAAAATGAGGATAAACAATTGGCTTAGTGGTTAGAGCAGGGAGTTCACAGAGATTTGGTCAGGGATGCAGATGGACTGGTCAGGTGGCCTATCGCTTGGCGTTGCCGCCTCACCTATCAGCCATACATCCAGTGTTCCATGTGTCCTTATTGAAGAAGTACCACCCAGATAACTCCCACGTTATCAGTTTCCAAGAGATAGAACTCCGTCCTAACTTGACGTATCCAGAGGACGCAACGAGGATAGTTGATCGTCAAGTGAAGACCCTCAGACGTAATCATGTTCCCCTAGTACGAGTGTAGTGAAATCGACGCGGAGTTGACGAATCTACATGGGAGCGTGAGGACGAGATTAGGAGGAGGTATCCTGAGTTGTTCGAGTAGCCAGCTTCTAGACCAGGTACTCTAGTTTCTAACTCGATTACAGTTTACAGCAATATGTTGACACCTCCTTGATTTAAAATTTTGAGGACGAAATTTTTATGAGGAGGGAAGGTTGTAAAACCCGCGACTCAAGTGGTACTCCAGTTTCCAACCTCGATTAAAGTTAGCCTATCAATTCGATCGTGGTTCGAGTTGGTTCAGCTTTCAGAACACGTGCGCGGGGCCGAGGCCGACCGTGTGCACGTGCTATGAGGGTTCATGTATACTCAAGTATCGATGATAGTGTCAGATACGCATCATTAGACTGAGTTATCAGTAGATGTGAGAGTATACAGTTGATGATTTTATTTTTTTTCATGTTGTGATCATAGAATTAGTATAGGCCAAATAACGCATTAGATGATATTTGGGTGGGTTATTAGTTATACAACAAGTCATTTGGATGTTGTGGTGTTTTGTTTGATTTTGTGGGATTTTTTCCAATTTTTCTGGGATTTATTCCGAGTTAGTTATTATTCTTGACTCGAGCCGGTGTCGATTCAAGTTCTATTTACAAGTTTGCCACCCCTATATTTCTCATCTCCCCCCCCACACACACAACCTCCGACGTTTTCACCACCCCAAACCCTAGCTGCCACCCTTGAGATTTTTGCCACCATCGTCAATGCCACCTCGCCGCCGATCGACGCCGCCCAGCCCAGCCGTGTCGTCGCCCTGTCGCCTCAACCACGCTTGGCTACTGTCCAATCATCGCGACGCTGGAAATCGCCCTCAATTTCACGGCCGTCCTCGACATGATTTTGCCACCATCTGCATCGGACCGCCGCTGCCGTGACGTCGAAGCACTCCCTTCAACTTTCCCTACCTTTCCCCCTTACCTAGCACCGCCGTCGAGACTAGCCGTGGGTCTGATTGGAGCGACCGACCACCTGACCGAACTTGACGCCGCCGTTGGTAGTCATCGCCACGGCGGCTGCACTTATCGTCACCACCATCGGGTCAAGCTCGCTAGAAGGTGCTAACCCTTATCACCGATTGCCCCGTCGGCGCAGTCGCCGAAAAATCACCAGCTCGCCTTCACCGCCTTCGTCCGTCGGCACCGATTTTAGAGCCGATCACGATGTGGTTTTTCCTTCTTTTTTTAGTATTATTATATGCATGTTGTGGTCATAGTAGCGTACTGGAATTAATTTTATTAACTTCATCATTTTAGTTTAATTAATTGTGAATTATGATAAACATGTGATGATTAGCATAGATTGTGTTGTGTGATGTAAATGCTCACTAATGAAATTGTTAGTAAACCACTGAATAGTTAATTAAATGCATGCTAGCTAGTTAATTTATGAATTTGCATGATTTAGGTTTTGCATGCTAATATTAAGTTAAATAGATTAAATTGATTAAACCATTGTCACCTAATTAGAATAGGTATGTTTTGAAATTGGAATTAAAAGTGCTAGGTAATAAGTAACATATGAAATCATAAAATTATTAACTTGCTTGACAATTAGAGATTTAGTGTGATTGTTAAGATGATTGTCATGTTTGATTAGATTCATGTGTGAATGTGCATATATTAGTTATATAGGTATGCATCGTATTTTTATGGGCGTTAGTGAATAGTTATGTTCATGTAGGTTCGTTGCAAGAGCTCGCCATCTTGGCACGAGATTGCGCTTGGAGCTTCTGATAGGTCCGTTACGACACGCTTTTCAGGTTTTATCGCTCTACTCTATCGGTGATTTGATTTATTGATCATAGGACGTGTCAGGTGGATGATTTATCAGACCCCACCTAACATGGGTCATCTAGTCAATTGTTTTCAGAATTAATAACCCTCAAGGATGAGATCCCTCGAGCTTGTCTTTGAAAATAAGATCCACCTCAAGTTGCCTTCGAGCCTATTATAATAAATCCTAATCCAGCCCTATAAATAGTTTTTTTGAGTTTTTAGTGAGAAGAGAAGCTGAATCGACTTGAACGTACTATGAGCGGATGCCGTGCCAGTCAAAGTGGGCTCTAGATTAGTGAGCGGCCTATTCCATTCCTGAGGGATCCTGACAACTCTGCATTTGAGCTCCTCACACCCAGAGAATGTAGAGGTTTACGAGTACTATTAAGTACAGCGCATGTCCGAACTTGAGGTTTAAAGGGTACTAAAAGCGCATGCCTGAGAGTACTCGACCTACGTGCTCAAGGCCAGGAGTAATATGGAGGTTCGGAGAGGGCTTAGCATAAAAGCTTTATGCGAAGTACTCAAAAGAAGTGCCGAGAGCGGCACAGTACTAGATAGATTAGGATGTTGTTGAGTCAGTTGCTCAACGACTCCTCTATAGTTGCCCTTATGAGAGTTCTTGAGGAAGATATATGATTGTTTGCTTTCCATGAGAGTTTGCTCTCATATTCCAGTTTGATATTAGTTATTTCTGGACCAGTGACACCTGTTACTGATGTTTTCTTGCTATATATGTAGGTGAGGAAGATGAATGGAGTATGCTGGGTTTGACAAAGGACTAGCGTTTGCATTGCACACGCATACCTGGCACTGCGTCGACTTTTGCGTAAGATGTGATGTGATTGGCTGTTGTTGAGGATTTACATATTGGTGTATATATGCATGTGTTTGTGAGGCTTGTATGCCTTGTTTTAGAAATGCTTGGAAATGTTTTGGGAAAAGCTCTAATGATGTGCTGTGATGAAATGAAAAGGAACCAAATGAGCTGAGTATGAAATTGCAAGTGGTGAGATGCCGATTACAAAATGTGTGGAGGTTTTAGAATGCTATTGTAATGTAAATTATTTTTTTCATATATATTATATTGTGTCGTGTTTTAATAGGTTGTCCCCTTATTGCACTTTTAGGGGAGGCTCTTTCTGTTTTATTCCAGGATTTTTATGAATTTCATTGCTATTTTAATTATTTTGGTATGTGGCTATTATCATGACATTCACGTTGTATCCTACTAGGGTTTTGCATATTATTCATACATTGTTTGCGCATTAGCGGCGTGCTCCATCTTTAGACGTCGAGAGGGTTATGTCATAGCCCTTTAGGTTTTGGGTCAGCCAAATTAATCAGTTTACGCGTAGTTTGATCCTTTGTAACAGTTCTGGCCCGGGTTGAGAGTAAACCGGATTGGGGTGTTACAATACATCATATAGAAATGTAAGTATTTTACTTAGTAGTGTGTTCCGATGTAGGTTTCAGAGTCCGAACTCGTTGTAGATGTGCAGATACGCTTGGATCTTGGACCATAGGGTTCGTAGGACTTTCCCTCTCTCCTTGACTCCTTGTGTGTCGAGTTTAATTGTATTTTATATGTAGGATGACATCAATGGCATTTTATTACTTCCCTCCAATGTCTGGTCATTTAGTTGTGTTTTCTATGTAGAATGAGATCCCTTGTTAGTTTTCGAACTTAAGCTTCATAAATTTATGATACATATCTCTTCCCTAAGCCTATTATATAAGTACCCGCATTTTTATGGATTTCACAAAGAAGAGAATGAGTGGTATGGAGATATATATGAAGCACACTAGTACTCCTTAAAACCCTGAGGTAGTGCGGTGTATGAGGGTACTGCATAATTAAGCACATTTTTGGAATTTTTGGCACTAACTTAACTATTCCTTTTTCCACTCGAGTACCGTGGTGGGTGATATGGAAGATGAAGTGTTGCATGTATGAATATGATTATGAGCCGTGCATGCGAGCCGACACTTGCTTAAGTATATTTGCTTATTGCCCAGTGTGAGGCAATCTTGAAGTTTCATAAGTTTTCGTGGGTAATAGAATACCTGTGTTTACTGACATTTTTCATATAATATATATAGGTCTTGCAATCTTAAGTCGAATTTGGTGGGAGGACAGATAAACGTTATACACACTTGACCTCAGCGTAGTTATTTACTTTCTTACTTTTATTTATGCTCGATGTATTTTGACGTGTATTTAACAGTGCCTTCCAATCTCATGATACAAAGAAGGTTGTTTCAATCTATTTTATTGATTGACTTGTACCGACCGACAACTTGAAACATTACTAATAATTTTGTTCAGGCTTTCCAACCATGTGTGTCTCTAAGCTTATCATGACACTCCAGTGAGATCCCTACTAGTGTCTACAAAACCATTATCTCATACCCATCTCATAAGTCCTCTATAATCACAAACACCTAAGCATGCATTGCTCAAGTCTCACTGACCACACTATCTGAAATTGTAAAAAAAATATACAACAGAAAATACCTATCGGCTTAGCTAAGGACAGCTCCACATGCTTGGCTCAAAACAAAAGTCTTCCATCTCAAAAGACTAAGACATGGCTCAGGTACCAAACTTGTAACACCTCGATTTCGGTTCACCTAAGAACCGAATCTGAAATGCTATGATTGAGTCGAGTCATATTTAAAGTTGGTGGTTGGTAAGACTCGATCAATACAATAAATTGAAACAATCTTCTTGGCATTATGAAAATGGAAGACATTGTTAAATATGCGTAAAAACACATCAAATATAAGTAAAAGTAAGAAAATAAATAAATGCGTTGAGCTCAAGTGTGTGTAGCATTTATATATCCTTCTACCAAAGTCGGTTTAAGATTTGCAAGACCTACATATATTATATAAAAAATGTCAATAATGAGTGTTACTGGTCTGAAAGATAACTAATACAATCTCGCAAATGGGTATTCTATTACCCATGGAAACTAAGGAAACCTCAGAATTGCCTCACCCTGGGCGGCAAGCAAACATACTTAAACAAGTGTCAGCTCGCATGCATGGCTCATAATCATATTCATACATACAATGCTTATGCCCTCACATCCTCAAATTACACCCGCCACAGTACTTGAGTGGCAAAAGGAATGGTTAAGTTAGTGCCACAAATTCTGGAAATGTGCTACGTTACGCAGTATCCTCATACACTGCACTACCTCAGGGTTTGAATGAGTACTAGTGCAGTCCATACATATCTCCATACCGCTCACTCTCTTATTCATGAAATTAATAAAAATGCGATGTACTTATATAATTAGGTTTAGGAAAGAGGCTTATATCATATATTTCTAGAGCTTCAGTTTGAAAACCAACAACAGATCTCATCCTTGTAGTTTTATTAAACATGTATAGAAAATATAGCTAAATAGCCCAACAATGGAGGGATCCGAGAAAACACCCCTGATGTTGTCTTACGTCTAAAACACGGTTAAACTCGACACGCAAGGAGTCAAGCAGAGAGGGAGAGTCTTACGGACCTGTGGTCCAAGTTCCAAACATATCAACACATCTACGGTGAACTCGGACCCCAAAACCTATATCGGAACCCACTACTAAGTAAAATACTAACATCTCGATATGATACATGCTCGTGGTATGTGCTCATATCATCAATACATCGTAATAAAGAAAACAATGCTAACAAACCTATAACTAAACACGTGGCACGAAAATCAAGACATAATAATACTAATAACTAAATAAATAAATAAAATGCACTCGTAGATAATTAGTTAAATAATAAATACATAAACATGAACAATACTCTAATCATAAAATAATAATTTAATTATACTCGTGTTAGTAAATATCAGCATATACTCGTGTTAGTAAACATATCAACATATATATATATATATATATATATATATATAATTTAATAAATAAATAAAAAATAAACAATTAGTCAATACTCATTAATCCAGAATATTAATAATATCATAGTTATACAATACAAAAATGCATAATTAAATACAAATAAATAATAACGTACACATAACAATCAAATAAATAAATATATATAAGTAAATAAAAAAATAAAGCAATAAATAAAGAAAAATAATCATAACATCCAATCATGCTAAATCATATGACTATGCATCATAATTAATATAGAAGTTCTCGAATTACCAAAAAGGGTGCAAGAATGGACGTCTAAAATGAGCTGAACCGAACGGAACCGAGCTGAACTAGACTGACCCAAATGGGCTGAACCAACCCGGTTTGGGTTAATTAGAAAATGGGTTGGGTTGACTAGGCGGACATGAACTAAGCGGCCCAACTCGAACATGGGCTAGCGGGTTGGTGAACAAGATCAAGCAGACTGACACTGACGCAAGCGGCGAATGTAATCACCGGCAAACAGGTAAACAGGTTGACAAGTGGCGATGGTGCTCGTCGCCAAAAATGCCAATGGCGGCTCGGCATGGCTCGCCGCCGGTAGGGATCAACAGGGGGTGTCAAGTCAGAGGTGTTGGTGGTGACGATCGATGGAGTCTGGCTACTGGATGGCCTGAAGGAGGTGGTGTCGCCGCCGGGTGGGGCGACTTTGTCGGCATTGATCACGGCCATGACGGAGGTCAATGCCGATCTTAAATCGAAGATCTCGATGAGGGAAAGCTATTGGTGTGGTCAGATCATTCGAAGGTGGCTCGCCGGTGCCAAAAAATGACTTGAACGGCAGCAATGAAGGAAACCGACTTCAAGAACTGTGTCATCGGCTGCAACTACGGCGGCACCAATGATCGTGAAGGGTACGAATAGAAAGCTGGCCATGAGGCGGTCATGGGGGTGCTGGTCCAGTGGCTGGGGGCAAGCCGAAGACTTACCAGCAATGAGTGGCGGTGCTAAAGTGAAAACATCCAAAATTGAGGGACATCACTGGAAATAAATGGGTGGAGCTAGGGTTGAGTGTACGGCTCAGATCTTGCCACATGGCATGACTAGATGTTTGACAACTTGTGGCCTAGTGGGGCCCACCTATGAGTATATACAATATACATATGGACAAAAAGCTTGGATTGAGACCGTCCAAAGTCGAAACTGACTCGAGTCCTAAAAGTAACTCTATAGATGGGAATCAAGGCAAGAAGGCTAAATGAGCCTCGAACCTTAAACTCAATCAAGCTTCTTGGTGCCATAAGAATGGATGACACTATTAAATACACGTCAAAACACATCGAACATAAAAAAGTAAGGAAGTAAATAACTATGTTGAGCTCAAGTGTGTGTAATGTTTGCCTGTCCACCCACCAAAGTTGATTCAAGATTTGCAAAACCAACATATATTATATGAAAAACATCAGTAACAAATATTATTGGTCCAAAAAATAACTGCTACAAATTGGCAAATTGGTATTCCATTACCCATAAAAACTTATGAAACTTCAAGATTGCCTCACACTGGGTGGTAACCAAACATCCTTAAGCAAGTGTCGGCTCGCATGCGCGGCTCGTAATCATACTTATACATACAACGCTTACACCCTCACATCTTCTATATCACCCACCATGGTACTTGAGTGGCAAAAACAATAGTTAAGTTAGTGCCACAAATTTCAGAAATGCGATGCATTACGTAGTACCCACATACACAATACCTCAGGGTTTAAAGAAGTACTCGTGCGGTCCATAAAAATGTGTGTACTTATATAATAGGCTTAAGGAAGAGGCTTGTATCATATATTTTGGAGTTTCATTTTGAAAACCAACAAGGGATCTCATCCTTGTAGTTTTATTAAACATGCGTAGAAAACACAGCTAAATGGCGTGACATTGAATGAATGAAATAAAATGTTGCTGATGCCATCCTATGTATAAAGCAGGATTAAAATTGACACACAAAAAGTAAAGCATAGAGGGAGAGTCCAACGGACCTATAGTCTAAGCTCCAAGCGTATCTGCACATCTATGGCGAGCTCGGACTCTGAAACCTACATCGGAACCCATTACTAAGTTAAATACTAACATCTCTATATTATGCATGGTTGTGGTGTGTGCTCACATCATTAATTCATCTTAATAAGAAAATACTATACTAAATTAGCATACCGCTAAACACACAATTTGTAATCGATACATAATAAAGAAAATAACTAATAACAAATAATAAATAAATAAATACATATAATCATGAATAAAAAGATAGATAATAAATACATAAAATAATAATATCATATGTTATATACGTAAATGACTAAACACGATTAAATATTATATATACTCATGCTACTAATCATAGAAACAATTAAATAACTAAATACATAATCATTCTATAAATTAATTAATTAATTAATTAATAAAAAATTATTTAATTTTAATTCATCATGAATAATAATATCATAGTCATCATTACAGAATACATAATTAAATACAATTAAATAATAACATACATGCAATGAACAAGTAAATAAATAAATATATACAATTTAGTAAACATAAAAATACTAACATTAATAAGTAAATATAATATTAATAATAACAAATATGCATGTAAACATACATCATATATAATAAACATATAAATAAAAATAAATAAATAATAATGAATAAATAAATAAATAAAAGATAAATAACTAAATAAATAAAAATACTTATAACATCAAATTATGCTAAATAATGTGAATATGCATATAAACTAATGTAAGGGCTCGGGCATGACCACGAACACAAATGGGTGAACAATACTTAATCAAGTAGATCGAACGCAGGCAGGTAGACTAAAAAATGGGCAGATGGACATGACCACAGACAGGGGAACGCCAACCAGGTGAACAGACCAGACGAGGGCAGCAATGCCCATTGCCAAAAAATGTCAATGGTGGCAGAGCTGGGGTTGCTGCCCATTGGGATCAACAGAGGAGAGGATGGGGAAGGTGGCTGGCTGGAAAAAGGCAAGAAAAGACCAAAAATGTAGTCGTGCAAGTGCGCGTCATAGGCCGGCAGCGATTGCCGCCACGACAGAGAACGGTGTCTGTCCCAAACCGTAGATCTTGGCAAGGGGAAGCTATCAGGGTGGTCGGCTTCTCCAGGGTACACTCGCCGGCTTAAAAAACGGCCCAAACTAGTGGTAGCTACAGTGAAAACCAATAGCAAAACATCATTGTCGGCGGCAACTATGGCGGTGACAGTGGCAATCGTAGCTATAGACTGATAGCTAGCCACGAGGTGGTCACGACCGTACTGATTTGGTGGCCGAGGGCGAGGCGGAAACTTGCCAGTGGCAAGCTAAAGTGGTGGCGGCGCTAAAGGGTATTAATCTGAAAATCAATGAAATTGTTTAAAATATAAATGGGAGAAAACTAGGGTTGATGTGGACAGCTCGGATCTTGCCACGTGGGACGATTTGAATGTCCGACAACTCATGGTCCAGTGGGGCCTACCTATGGGTGTATGTAATATACATATGGACGGAAAACTTGGATTGAGACTGTCCAAAGTCGTAACAACTCAAGTCTTAAAATTGACTCTATAGGTAGGAATTGAGGCAAGAAGGGTAAATGAGCCTCGAAACCCTAAACGCAATCAAGCTAGACCTAAGGGGCACAATCCGATGGTTCGGAATTCCTATGCTACATGCAAATGAAATACCTAGAAAATCCCAAACAGATGCTAAACGCTGCATAAAATCCTAGCTAACTCATAAAAATCATATGTATGCCTCATGTATACACTCATAACTCATGCTCTTCTATATCATAACTGAAACTATTATATGCATGTCGGGCATACTTAGCCTCCATAACATGCTCACATGGCCATCTGGGCCTCATACTCATATTCTGAAAATTAGTCTGGCTTGAACTCGTTTGAACCGACTCGATACTGACCTGAACAAGGCAAAACTAAAATCGGGTAAAACCCTAACCAAAAAATGGGGTTTTACATTAGTTGAGGAGTGGGTTCCAATGTAGTTTATGGGGTCCGCGGTCACCGTAGATGAGAGCAAGATATGCTTGAAACCTGGACCACATGTCCGTTATGATCTCTTCTTAGATTTATCACTCTACTTTATCGTGATTTTGATTTTTAGATTGTGAGTCATGCTAAGTGGCTATTTTATTGGATCACACTTAACATGAGCCATCTAGGCATGTTTTCACTTCCATGATTAATAACCTCGAGGGTGAGATCCCTCGTGTTATTTTTGAACTAAGCTCGACCCCATGTTACTATCAAGCCTATTTATATGATTTCCTTCCTAGCTTTATATATAGTTTTCATTGGATTTTTAGTGAGGCGAGAGTTGGGGGACTTGACCATGTATGTACCATAAGAGGTGCACATGCAAGTCGCAACGGCTCTCAATTATTAAGAGGGTTATTCCATTCCTGAAGGATCCTAACATCCCTACTGCTTGAGCTTACTCACACCTAGAGAGGTGTGGAGAAGACGGGTACGATTTTGCATAGTGCATGTCTAGACTAGTAGCATCAGAGGGTAGTGAAGATGATTGTCTGAAAATACTTGGTCATTGTGATATAGTTTAAGAGTTATACAGAGGTTTGAAGGCTTAGGATATGTGTTTTTTCCCGAGGGTAGGATATACTGCGGAGAGAGGCATTTGTCGAGAGTGGCACAACACTAGTTCAGATCAAGATGTTAGCATGTCTGCAGCATGTTAGCTCCTCAATAGATGCCCTCTGTGTAACACCCCTATTCGGCCTGAGGCCAAATTGAATCATGATAATAGAATTTGGCAAACTATTCATTGAACTTATCAAAATCAAACTAATGATGGGGAAGCAAGAGATCTCAACCCTTGAGGAGGCTTGATATAGGAAGTAGCATGGCAAGGCTACCATATGTATGCTTACAATGATCTCAACCCTCATGGCTCATAACACACAGTCGACCTCAGCTCGGTACACGTATTCTGAAACTGACTTGACCCAGACCGACAGGTTCACGAGTATAAAACCCGTACTTGAGTCACGGGTTTTACAATTACAATCATGCAAATCAATTTGTACACTATTAGGCAACTTCATCGTCCATATTAAACACAATTCTATTTTTAACACACCATATAATCAATTATAAATCATAAAATTAATTCTAAATTAGGTACACCTCTCATTACCAACAGTGGCGGTGATGACCGGCTGGTTGGCTAGGGCGATAGGGTGTTGGGGTTCAAACCAAACTCTAGGACTACACGACGGTCCTAAAAAAACTTTATATTAGTTTATTAATATTTACTTATTATAATATTTTTATTACTAGAAAAACTTGATAGTATTGTTATACTTAAATTAAGAATTCTAAAAAAATTGATAGATTCTACTTATATAAGTATAATCATATTACCTAAAGTATAATTCTAACTTTATCTTTCGAAAAAACTTAAAGAGTATAATTCTATCTTAATTAAATCTTTAAAAAGATAATAAATTCTACTTACTATTAAAATTTTATTCAAATTAAAATTACTTAATTACTAATACCTATTTAGTTAAGATATTTACTTATTTTTAGCAAAAAATTAAAATTATTTTTAATATTTTATATAGCCATTTTAATTTAATATTTCTATATAACACACTTTTTGTATTCTTAATATATATCTATTCTACTACTCTTTTATATTAATAAAAGAGAAACTAAAAATTGGGCTCTAATAAAAGGCTAGTGACTCCCCAATCAAAATACAATAAAAAAAATCTAATTATTGTATTCTTTATTTCCATTCAATAAGAGTTTATCATTAAATAAAAAAACATAGTCCATCTCTTGATATCAGATCATCATAGTTTATATCATCCGATCATTATAGTCTATTTTATTATTTTATCAAAGTTTCAAATATACTTGCGTGTACATATATCTTTGCCATCTTTGACTAGTTAGATTAAAAGATTGTCTTAAACTCTTAATACCATAACAATTTCAAAAAATATATATATAAAAAATTCAAACAATAAAAAATAAAAATAATACCTTAAGCATCATTAATCAGTTGTCACGATTGATGTTAGTTGGTTGGATGTCGGAAAAGGCATTGTCCTTGATTGTACACTTAACTTCTGGCAAAAAATTGGTCATCCACCGCCAAAATTCTTAGCTCTCAAAATTTGATCAATATAAAAATTTATTTTCACCCTATATTTATTTTTCTATTATAAATATTAATTTTTCTTATGAACAACTAACATCTTATATATATAATCATTATCTCTTTTATTTTTCTTATTTTCTCTTGTGTCAATTAACATAAAAATTAAAATCACTCTTTTTAAAAAGAAATATTTGAATAAAAATATTCCATGAAAAAATTTAAAAATTAAGGTTGACGTGCTTTGAATTTAATAATTAATAATAATATGGTAATAAACTTAAAAATATCATTTATATAATTAATTTATGATTTTTATCGGTTGTTCGGTCGCCCATTCCTTTGGACCAAAACAAATGTGTGTATTTAATTTGTTTGTTAAATTATAATCAGTTGATTGAATTTAGTCACAGAAGATTCGAAGAGGATCACTATTGCAAAAATTAGCCGATTCCACTCGGATTGGAGGTGATCTATATAAAAAAACACAGATGAATTGATCTTAGCTAAATCAGTTCGTAAATCAACCAATTCTGGAATCGGTCGATTTGAGCCGATTTCGATCGGCGGCAGGGGTGGCGGCGAGGGCAGCGATGGAAGACCAATAGGGGGCGAGGGGGTGGGGGGGGGGGGGGGGGAGGCTAGGGGGGCACAACGGCAAGGGACTAGGTTGGGGGAGGACGGGTAGGCAAGGGTGGCGAAGGAAGCGACCGGGCGACGGGGACACAGGGACAGGGTGGTGAGGGCGGCGACCAGGCGGTACGGCGGGCGAGGGGCGAGGGGCGAGGGGGGTGGGCAACAAGGCGGCGAAGGGGCAGATGGGCGGGCTGGGGGGCGAGGGGGGGCGACGGGGCAGCAGGGCGGGCGGGGCGAGGGGCGAGGGGGTGATAGGGCAATAGGGCGGTGACTGGGCAGCGGGGTAGGGAGGGGGCGATGGGGGCAAGGAGGGGGGCGATGGGGGCAAGGAGGGTGACGATGGGGGCAAGGACAGGGTGGGGCGGGGAGAGGGGGATGGGCGGCGTTGGGGAGAGAGAAGGGGGGGTGGGGGAGGGGGGGAAGAAAACTAAGGTGGCATTCTCATAATTAAAAGTTGACTCAATTCCAACTATAGTAAAAAATAATAATTAATTTTAAATAATTCAAAAAAATTCAATAAAAATATTATAAAATATAATACACAGAATAAAATGTTTTATAACTAATAACCTACTAATTTTGACTAAGTTAAATTTTTTATATATGACTAATTTAGACCGATTTAATTGACCAATTCCTGATAAACTTAGATCGATTCAATCCAATTTAGTGACTCTATTAAAAATTGATTCTCATTCTAATTTTTGTAACCATGGACAAGATTAGGCTAACCCCCAATCGTCTGCCCCGTAAATGGATCGGCTAAATGGCCTCCTGATGGGTCCAACGAAACTCATGTACCCCGTAAATGGGCCTACTGCTGGGGTCCAAAGAAACCCAGAAGTAGATAAAACAAAAGGAAAAGGACGTTTTTGGTATCGGAAATTCGGAAATCGGTGGGGGTGAGCTTTGCTTCGGAGGGGAGGAGGGAAGGGAAGGGGAGGTGAGGGGGAAGGGGGAGAGCATGGAAGGGGATGACTTTGGAGTAGGATGCCTCCTATCTCTCAAGACCACTCTGGGCGACGAGTTCCAAGCCCAGATCATCACCTACGATCGCTCATCCAACCTCCTCGTTCTTCATATCCTTCTTCTCCTTATTCTTCTTCTCTATCTCACCCTCCATTTCAATCGATTGTGCTTTCAACAGTTTATCTGTTATAATTTTTATTTTTCTTTTTGTATTTGTTGATTGTATTTTTAACTGTTATGGGTCTATTTCCTGCTCCTACAAGAGGGTTCGAAAGATTCGCCTAACCGTAATATCCGGTTGCTCAAGGCTAGCTACATCAAAGAGTTCACTTTGCTGGGTCAGGGCGACGACCCCCTCGATCTCAAACACTGTCAGCTTGATCTCAATCTCCTCCAGTCTCGTGAAGATGCTGCTTTGAGGTGATTCACTTTTCTTCTTGTCAATTTGTCTTCTTTGCTTATTTTTTCTTTTCTATTATTTCGACTATTGAAATGCAGACAAGCAGAGATAGATGCTGAGAGGATCGGCGTTGGAGTGACCAACGAGGCGCAGAATATCTTTGATGCATTGTCTAAGACGTAAGCTTCTTTTCGCTCCTATTTTGCTAGCACATTTCATCATTTTCCGTTCATCTCGAACCTGATTTCCTGATTCTGACACTTTATTGGCTGATTATTTTTATCTTTTTTTTCAGTAAACTTTATTTCTAAGCAAACAAACTACAAGATAACTTACCGAGTTTTACTGAGCTATGTTTAAAAACTAGGTGTAGATTTTAAATGGTCTACCCACTTATCCCAACAAGCCCTTAAAAAAAGGAACCACTTAATATTTTTTTTAGCACTCATGCTGATGCTCATGCTCATTTGCAAGCGGAATACGGGCAAAGAAATAGTTAATGTTTGTATTCTAAGTCATGTCATAAGATAAAATAGAAGATAACCAATACTCGAAAAAACTAAGACGTATAAAATAAATCAAAATCCACTGTTATGCAAATGGTCCATAATCATAAAAATAACTAAATGAATAATCTTCAAGAGACCATTCATCCATGCTCGCACCTGCGGATGTAATTTCGTGATAAAAATACTGTTATATAATTATAAGAAATAAGTTAATATATTTTGTAATATTATTAATTAAGTCTTTTAGTAACTATAAGCATATATCAAGTTCTAATTATTCCGAAAGGGCTGGCTACCACATCCGAGTATAATCTCATGCATGCTCACACACACTACATGACCTATAACCTGTAGTTACCGATATTTGTTATTGGCTCACCCTTTCGACATTACAAGTGTATAATCACCCGTCTTGTATTATTGCGCCCTATCATCCCCTTCGGCCTGAGGTCATGTATTTCATCTTTCAAATAACTTTAAGGATTTAAGCTCGTATTGGACTAAGCAAATAACTTAACCCCAGTTGCACTCAGCACAACGTGGTTGAATTTAGCTAGGCTCTGTCAAATATGAATATATAACATTTTAAGTAATTATACGAACCTGAAACTCATTGACCGCACCACGAACACGGCAGAAAATCCTAATCTGAGAGTTGCAATCAAATTATATGTTAAAATGTATAAATCCTTAGCTAAATAGATGCATTATGATATGATGTATGAGACATAGCGATATTAGGAGTACAGTCATAAAAATATATCAACGACAAATAGTTAATTATTTAATCTATTACTTATAAGTGAATTTTATAATTAAATTAATTGAAACCAGCTTTATTTAAACATGCATACCAAATTATTATTCAATACAAGCAAAAATACAACCATGCCAATAATTAGATGTACTGGTAAGTGAATTGATTATTTATTAACCTATTAATTAATAATACATTTTTATACTTAATAACCAACAAAGCAATACACAAATAAACTAATAATAATTCTATTAATAATTTAGTCATACTAATAGGTAGATTATTGGTCATATTTTAACTCATATATCTTAATTATAACAATTAAGTTAATCGGTTGCCCAACTTATGTAAATAAATTAATTTAATAGATCATTAAAATCAAATAATAATCGTTGTTTTATCAAATCATAAAAATCAAGAATTAATTCTTGGGATTGCATCGAACGACTAACATGTTAATTATCAATATTGCTCTCTTGCTTAGTTAATTTTTATTTACCCATGTTGCATATTATGATAATTAAATTAAGGTAGTCATAGTTACATACACACATAATATTACCCTTATTCTATCTTTTCCTTTCTATTTAGTTCCTTCAATTTACCCATTATTCAGCATATACTTCTTATTTTGAAAATAATCCAAGCCACTAATATAACCTCTAACTGATTCAAATCCAAATTCCAACTTCCTTATATATAGATGAACACAAGATGCAGATACTGCATACATGCATCCCCAAATAACTCGTAATGTATGAACTCAATTACGCCTCAACTTAGAGTATAGTCTATGACTAGTTAACTCTTAATTGGACAAAAAAACGACAGATTTTGTTTTAATTGACAACTATCTTAGAACTAACAACCAATTCCATGCATAAATAAACCATAGTATGCTTAATCTCAAAACATTGATTAAATGAAATCCATCATTATTAAAAGTCATGAATACCTATTTATGCATTTATTGGTCCTTACCACCAAAAACTGAAAATACAGACATGGCCATGCTCAAACAGCAACCTAACTATATATTCACATGCAAACCTCATGCATACAAGTGAAAGATGTAATATATCTACCCTAGCCTAATGGTGAGATAAAACGGTGCATCCATCAGCATGGTAGCCAACGGCCCAACTGATATCATCTGCCATATTTAAGGAAGGCTAGGTGAAAGTGGCCATGCGTGTAGTGCTTCCCGGCCAGCTCTTCAGAAAAGAACTTTCTCTGGAAGGCACCCAACATCCAAACAGATCATGCATCAGAAAAGCGAGAAATAAAATGAAACAACCACTGACCAATCTGAGAACACGCCAACCTAACTTATATGCATGACCATGATTAGGAAAGGAAGAAATGGAGTGAGAGAGTATGAGATGCACTGATTAAGATGAGGAGAAGGGAGAGAGCTGGTGAGATCTTGTGAACCCAAGGTGAGGGGAGGGAAAACATGGTAAAGGAGTATGCAGGAAAAGAAAACAGGGAGAAGATGACACAAAGGTTTGGGAGAAAAGCAGGCCTACTCGACAGCATCTAAATAGGAAGAGGTTGAGGGATTTGAACTCTACGCCAAAGCCTCAACTCCTCCCCCAAAATCCTCTCCACACCAACGACTTGGTTAGACCAAGTCATTCCCCTTAACACTTACCAACGGACCCCCCACGTGACGCACCAGCCAGACCGAGGCCTTGGCCACCCCAAACCCCGAACCATGGTGTTTGTGGAACCGAAAAGAAAGATAGAAAACATAAATAAAATAATAAAATGAAAATTATTGGAAAACAGTCCATAAGCATAAGACTTTAGATCATAATAGCAAATCCAAGCATTACTAACATCCATAAGCAGCATATATGATCTGCAGAAAAATAAAACAAAGATATCAAAACATAACCAGATTGGTAAAACAACACAAACATGCAACGATCTGGTAAGCACCCAAACGGTCAATACAATTCTTAGGAAAAACCTCTAGAACACGTATGACCATATATAGATTCATCTGTACTCTACACAATTTAATCTAGACACACTCCATCTTTTCTCATCATAAAACATTCTAGAAGTAGTTATAATTATAAAATAAACTAAAAAATCCTAAGTCCCCAAAAGTATACTTGAATCAAATAAAATGGATAATTAAATAATATAAAAGACCGGGTCATCACAGAGAACTACTAAATATTTTACTTTAACACTCCTCCCTTGTACTTACTTTAACACTATGCATTAATCAAGGCTTGCCCATTTTTTACGGGCATTCTGAACTAGCATGTCGACATTCACATAGTAGCATCTAGGACATGAAACAATATTAATTCCATTACTGTTACAAAAAAATTAAACTCAGTAAACCATGGAATCATATCATCTGACAAACAAGAAGTAACCACAATACTATGAAAAGCGCCCATTTTCTTGCCGTTTGTAACAATGATGATAGGACAAAAACTTTATTTCACACTACTTTGCTGCTCAAACAGGAACTTTGAAATTTATTTGCTTTGAGAATTGTCTCTTTGCTGATTCAAAATCTACAAATACCAATTTTCCTGATGAGTTAAATGAATAAAGTCCAACCTTCCAAACATGTAAGTCCAACCTTCCAAACATGTTAGAGTAGAAGCTTCCATCTGTTATAATATGATCCAAACTGTAGGCAATCTTTTGCATAGTAGCAGAAACAATATGATTAAGAGTACAACAATTATCCAGTTTAGGATGATTATTTCTTTTTTATCATGATCCAACTAAACTAGGGGAAAATTGGTGACTCTAGGGATTTGATAAGGGGGAATCAGGTTTGAGGATAAATTTTGGCACGTCCAAGGGATTCCCAATCTCCTTGATTTGGGCCTGAGAAGATTATAACTATTGTAAAACACAATAAAACTTAACTTTTTTATCTCTTCCATAATCAAAAATTACATCCATAGCAAGTATTCATTAGAAACCCTAATGGGCCTATTGACTATATAATTTATTTTCCAATACTAATGGGCTACTTTTCCTTAACCTACACCCAAACATGCCTATTTATTCACACCTAACATTCTATCTCTGTCAACACTCCTCTCAAGATTAAAACTTCATAAACATAGTTAGGAAATCCTCAAATTTTATTGTTACTACGATCCACCATTTTCTCAATTGCCAAAATTACATGTTTCCATATGTGGGCATGAACTTTGCAACATTTGGTCTGGGTTTTCCACTAATTGGCTGTTGAAAAAAGATTGTCATTGTGTTTTGGACATCTCCATTTTCTTTGACAACGATGGCGACCACCATCGATGTCTGAGGTAGTTGGCGATGGCACTGGCCAACAAGGGGCTTACGACGGCAGTGTGACTGTGACTTGAGCTAGAAAATGGTGCTAGCATACCATCCATCCAATATTCCTACAACTTTTCAGTGACATAGCAAACCAGATGTTAACTCTTAGAGCAGCTTCTTTTCTTGCTTGGCTGGCTGGTTGCTGGTTAACAGGGATGCTGGTAAAGGCGGCAAAATGGTGGAGTGTCGGGGCTGCGACAAGCACTGACAGCCTGGATGGTAAACGTGGTGGCAGATAGCATAAGGCGTTGTTGCTTTTGGCAGACTGCAAAGTGACGGTAATGGCTGTGGTCGGGGCAGATGGATTACCATAATGGAAGTTGGGTGTGAGTAGAGGCAGGCCAATGGTGGGCATTGCTGAATCCTCGTTAGTTGAGGCGGCTGTTTAGCTGCCTTGGAAGCAACATTGGTCAACTGTGATGCTACAAAAGGCTGCAGTGAAGGATCCATAAAAACAGATGGCAGCGGCTGTGGAGTGGCAGCCCTGGCAGTACGAAAAGGCACACGTCCTAGCAGTTGTAATCGCAATGGTTGGCAACCACAACATGAGTCGATGTGCCAACCTATGAGGTTTGTCATTGTAGACGTCAAATGCGGGTGGTCCATCTAGCCAAAGATTTTTTGTCACCTTTGAAATATCTTCTCGTTGAAAAACTAAGGAAGATGACAAAATTTTGTCTAATTTGTTGATGAAAGCCATGCATCCTTGTGATCAATAGCTCTAATACTAATGTTTGATCTCTTTTAAAATGATCAAACTAAATTGGGGGAACATTTGTGAAACTTGGAATTTGATAAGGGGGAATGGAGATTTGGGGACAAATTGGAAAGCCAAATCAAGTTTGCAAGGCTTGTTTTGAGATCTAAATTTGTGTTGAAAATCTTAATCTAGGGTTCTGCTCTTCAAGTGGCTATTTCTACCTTCGATACATTTTTGTTGTCCTATGATGCCTTCCCGGTCAAAGTAAAATCAGAGCATAGTACCTTTTGTTTTGGTCGTATGTTGTGCAGACAAAAAGTTGTTCCGCTTGTAATCCCCATTCCTGTGGTTCATTCTTTTTGTCATACTTGAGGAGGTTGATCTTAGGAAGTTTGTCAGGTACAAGAGCATTTTCTTCAGTGTTTATCAATGGTGGAGATGATGATGATTCTTGTTCTGGGTGAATTGGTGATCTCAAAATGTACCGATCCTGAATAGATGCCGTAAGTTGGCCATGACTTGTTGAAGGTTGTGCGTTCCTTTCTAAGTTATCCATCCTCTCTTCAAAATTGTTGGACCTTTGATCGTTTGTAAAGATTTGGTATGGTGTCTGACAATCTCCCTACATTTAATGAATGATGAGTGTTAGGCTGATTAAGGGGGTTTTCGTTCATGATCTATATGAGGCGTTGGTGCTAAATTTGTTACGATAAAAGGTATTTTATAGGAGAAAAGCAATGAGAAAAGAGGATATAGATGAGGGAGAGACAATGTAGGGGAGGATATTGATTGATGGAGAGGAAGGAGTCTTTTTCTAATGGAATATTTGGATCCCTCATTCGTCACTACTAGCTTGTTTTTTTACAGAGTACAGCTACAAATTTAACTTCCTGGATGATGTTAGCCAGTTGTTGAAATATAACTAACTACTTTGAAGGAGATATGACATACTAGGTCTCCCTCTTATTATACCATGCATCGTACCGTTACTACATACCCAATCTTGTTGTTAACCATATCATTTTCCAAGGTCTATATGATTACTCAGGTAATATGTTATGTATAGATTTGATTTGTGGGGAATCGAAACATGTAGGCTATATAGATAAAATTAGCAAATTGTGTTGGGATTAACCAAACAAAATCCCAATTTCAACAAGTAAGGATGAACATTACCAAATAAAATAGAGAGATCAGACAAGATAATTTTACATAAGAAACCCCAAATTTGGGGAAAAAACCATGGGGCAAACGGACTAATCAAATTCACTATATCACAACTTTGATTCAGAAAAGATCCACGGGAGAACAAATTCCCCAATATCAATTTACTGTACTTTTTACAAAATTAGTATAAAGTCGTAGAAGATAATAAAGGAAGAATATTATAGGTTAAGAACTTGACGAAGTTACCATTGACAATTACAAGTCAATCTCAACAAAACATTCACCTTTCTTTAATCCACATAATTTTCTTTCTCCTTTTGCAACCGTAATTTTTCTCCAAAATCCAAAAACCAGAAAACCAAAGAAGAAAAGTGTCGTACGTTGCTTTTATTCCTTTCAACTAACCAAATCTTGAAAATCTTGGTTTTTGCCCAAAACAAGGTTGTAAGTTCATGTATTTACGGAGGAGGGACAGCCCAACAAACCTCCCCTTCCCAACTCCATGAAATAACTCTAGCCAGCATGGGAAGCTCCATCCATGCCTGCTCCATGCCTGCAGTAAACATGTTTCTCCTTTAACACAACTTTAGTCATCATATTTGAAACACTCCTTGCAGTATGAATTTTTGTTAGCTCAAGAGATTTACTTTCCAATACATCTTTTATCCAGTGATATCTTACATCAATGGGCTTGTTCCTTGAATAAAAACTTAAATTCAGGTGAATTGCACTCTGGCTATCCCAGTGTACAATATATCTCTCCTGTTTAATGTCAATTTCATTCAAAAATCTCTTAGTCCATAGTATCTCCTTTCAAGCCTATGTAGTAGCAATAAATTCGGCTTCAGTTGTGGATAATGCAACACACTTTTGCAACCTAAACTGCCAAAACACAGCCTCATTAGCAAAATTAACAATAAACCCAGATGTTGACCTTCTTGTTTTTAAGTCACCTGCCATGTTTGCATCGGTATAGCCAATTAATAAAGGTTTATCACTTTCAAAGCATAAACACATTTTGGATGTACCTCTCAAGTACCTCATTATCCATTTAACTGTTTGTCAATATTCTTTGCTCGGATTTGCTAAATGTTTGCTAACCATTTCAATTGCATATGTTATATCAGGCCTTGTACAAACCATAGCATACATCAAACTACCAACTGCAGAAGTATAAGGAATATTTTTTATTTCCTTCATTTCTATTTCACTTAAGTCACTTTTCTTCAACTTGAAGTGACTTCCAAGTGGAACTCCAACCGGCTTTGCATCTATCATGTTGAATTTTTTAAGTACCTTTTCTATGTACTTTTCTTGTGACACCCAAAGCTTTCTAGCTCCCTTGTCACGCCAAATGGACATCACCAAAATTTACTTTGCCGATCCCAAATCTTTTATTGCAAAAGATTTGTTCAAGTTCTTTTTTAAACTTGCAATCTTAGCTCCATCATGTCCTACCATCAACATGTCATCCACATAAAGCAATAGAATAACAATGTCACCATCATCAAACCTCTTGATAAACACATAGTGATCAGAAACAAATTTCCTGTACCCATTCTTTTCCATAAAAGAATCAAACTTTTTATACCACTGTCTAGGAGCTTGCTTTAAATCATACAAACTCTTTTTCAGTCTGTACACCATCTGTTCTTTTTTTTACTTTAAAACCCTCAGGTTGCTCCATGTATGTAGTCTCCTCAAGATGACCATGAAGAAAGGCCGTCTTCACATCTAACTGTTCAACTTCTAAATCCAAACTTGTAGCTAAAGCCAGAACAATTCTAATAGAATATATTTTAACGACAGGAGAAAAAGTTTTATCAAAATCAATACCTTTTTCTGTCCGAAGCCCTTCACCACCAACTTTGCCTTGTACCTTGGTTGTGTGTTATTTTCTTCATATTCGATCCTGTAGGCCCATTTGTTCCTCAATATTGTCTTACCCTTAAGAAATCCACCAACTCATAGGTGTGATTATCATGCAAAGATTTCATCTCATCTTGCATTGCTTTCAACCACTTCGCTTTTTTTACATGAACTTTGACCTCACTGAAATTTTATGGTTCTTCATATTTAGTAATTGTCACATATTCTAATGATGGATATCTTGTTGATAGAAGTGATTCACGAGCTGATCTCCTCACATTAATTGGGTTGCCCTTGATCAGAATATTCATGTTCCTGTCCAACATCATTAACAAACTCATTAGAAATATTATCAGACACCACATCCTCATCCTCACCCATCACTCTGTGGGGAAATAATTGTGTCATCATGAGCCGCCTCTTCACTTTTAGCCGAGGTTGAAGGATCTTTTATCTTTTCAAGCTTTCTTGAGATTTAGTTTGAGGACCTTCCTTACCAAAGTCTTCAACTGTTTGATCCTTCCTAAAAACTACATCTATGCTTCGAATTAGTTTTCTATTCTTAAGATCCTAAAGTTTGTATCCAAATTTATCATCACCACATCCCAGAAAAATACATTCTACGGCTCTAGAGTCAAGTTTAGCCCTTTGCTCTTTGGGCACTTGTGCAAAGGTTTTACAATTAAAGACTCTTAAATGAAAATAACTGACCTTTTTGTCACTCTAAACCCTTTCTAGTATGTTATTGTCCAGAGTATGTATGGGAGATCTGTTGATTAAATAACAAGTTGTGCTCATGGCTTCACCCTAGAAGCTTTTAAGCAACTAAGCTGAAGACAACATACTCTTAACCTTCTTAGAGATGGTCCTATTTATTCTTTCAGCCACTTCATTATGTTGAGGAGTATAAAGAATCATCTTCTCATGCCTAATCCTATGCTTGCTACAATATTCACCAAACTCAATAGAACAATATTCACCACCATTATCACTTCTAAGACATTTCAAGAGCTTACCGATTTCTCTTTCAACCAATACATGAAAATTCTTAAAGATGCCAAAAATATCTCATTTATTTTTCATGCCATAAGCCCACACCATCCTAGAAGTATCATCAATAAAAGTGACAAAATAAATAGAACCGCCAAGAGATTTTACCTCCATAAGCCCACACATATCAGAGTGTACCAATTCAAGAACTTCTGACTTCCTTGTACTTGTGCTTGCAAAGGATATCCTACGTTGTTTCCCAACCAAACAATGGTCACAAGGACTAATTGTGATGTCCTTGACCTTGGGAAGGAGATTTAACTTCTTCAAAGTCTCTAGTCCTTTCTCACTCATGTGTCCCAATCAATGGTACCACAAATCAGCAGTGGAATCAAATGAGGAGATATTAACCTCCCCTCGAACTAGACTCGTCTCAATTTTGTATAAACTGCAACACTTCTTCCTTTAGCAATAACAAAAGAACCTTTAACAAGTTTCTACACACCTTGTGTAAATTGTAAACCAAATCTTTCATCATCAAGCACTCCGGTTGACACAAACTCATCCTCAAATCTGGAATATGTATGACATTTTTAAGCACCAATCTGTAACCCGTATTTGTTATTATAGGCACATCTCCAAGTCCCACAATTTTGAAAGTATCACTATTTCCCATCTTCACTATATCAAAATTTCTACTTGGAGTTGCATGAAATGATGCTCCCGAGTCAACTACCCAACTAGCATCACAATCAACCGTCAAACAGTCATTCCCACAATTAGAAAAATCACCATGTCATCATGCACAACATTAGTGTTCGTTTCTCCTTGATCCTTGTTGTCCTTATTTTTTAAGTCTTTCTTGAGCTTCCAACAATCTTTCTTCATATGAACTATTTTGTCACAATAATAACATTTCAAGTGCTTCCTGGATTTAGACCTTCTTCGACTCTTGTCCCTTCTGTCTGTGTCTCTATTTCTCGATCTACCTTTTGCCTCTTTTGACATTAATGCATGAGACCCTGAAGTTGGTAGAGATTTTCTTCTCACCTCCTCATTTAATAAACTGTTTGTTACCATGCCCATTGTGAGTTTTTCATCCAGAGCAGCATTGCTCAAAGATTTTACCAATGTTTCCCAACTCTCTGGCAAACTGTTGAGGAGTAGGATAGCTTGTTATTCCTCATCTAAAGTGTCATCTTCATCCTAGTAAGTTGAGTAATAATACTCTTCATCTCATTGAGATGCTCACTTATGTCAATTCTATCCTTATACCTCAAATTCACCAATTTTCTTATCAAAAGGGTCTTATTGCCAGCAGTATTTCTCTCATAAACTTATTGGAGTTTATCCCATATTGCTTTTGAGGACGTCAATTCAGAAACATGATGATACACAACTTCATCTACTCATTGTCTCAAACAAGCCATAGCCTTCCTATCCAACTTATTCTAGTCTTTTCAGTCACCTCTGCCTATTTTTGACTTGTGATAGGTACATATAAATCCTTAGAATATAAATGATTAATCATTTTTCCTTTCCAATAATGCCAGTTACTAGGCCCCTTAAGAGATATTATCTTAACATACTTCTCATCAGCCATCTTGTTGAAATATAAATCACAAACACACCAACTAGGCTCTTAAAAATTTCGTCGAACACCTGGTGGGCATTAAATATCAACGACCAAAACTTGCAAACCTGTTGGTTCTGATACTACTTGTTGAGATTAACCAAACAAAATCTTCATTTCAACAAGGATGAACATTACCAAACAGAATAGAGAGATCAGACAAGATAATTTTACGTGAAAAATCCTAAATTTGGGGAAAAAATCACGCGGCAAACGGTCAGGTCAAATTCAGTGTATCACAACTTTGATACAGAAAAGATCCACGGGAAAACAAACTCCCCAATGCCAATTTACTATACGTTCTACAAAATTGCTATAAAGTCGTAGAAGATAATAAAGGAAGAATATTATAGATTAAGAACTTGGCGAAGTTACCATTAACGATTGTAAGTTAATCTCAACAAAACATTCATCCTTTTTTAATCCACACAATTTTCTTTTTCCTTTTGTTGTAGCCATTTTTTTCCAAAACTTAAAAACCAGAAAACCAAAGAAGAAAAGTGTCGTACGTTACTTTTATTCCTTTCAACTAACCAAATCTGGAAAATCTTGATTTTTGCCCAAAATAGGGTTATAAGTTCATGTATTTATGGAGGAGGGACAACCCAACAAATTGTTCATTTTTATTACCAAGTTTTTAGTGCCATATTTTAGCTTTTTTATATGGTCTGCAACCATTGAACAGTGGAAGATATCACTGATGCCTTATTTGTTCTAAGTTGAACCACCCCTTATGTTGTTAATAAAATCCATTATTTTATTGCTTCCACCTAGTTGATGGTGAGTTTGAGATGATATTTTTTGGTGAAAAATAATATCTTGTGATCATCAGCCTTCCTGTACGGTGGGATAAGACAGTTATAGTGGTAATGAATGAAGTTCGTGTAAGCAGCCCCTACCTTCCTGAGAATGTTAGTGGTGGGACTTCAGCAGCCAATGAGAGTGAAGAAAGTTGTAAGCGCTTATTGCAATCATATCTATTTTTTGCCGTCAAAAGCACTCTCGGTTGCAAATTTAGTTCTATGATATAACCGTTACTCACTTGATGTTGTGAACGTACCATGGCAGCTTGAATTTGAAAGGAAGAGGTTACATGCTCGTGGTGCTAGTCAGTAACATGTATGCATTGATGTTCTTCGGCAAGTTCCAAAGCAACGGAATAGAGAATGCTTTTAACAGTTATTGTGTTATAGAAAGACGATCAATGATCTCTAGTAGCAAGCTGTTGCAAAAAATTTCTTCTTGTATCATTTAGCATTTGGATCTTTCAGATAATAGATTTTTGGTGAGAAATAAATGATCGCAGTTTTCTGCGAGTGACATCAATTAGAATTGATCCTTTGCCTATAGCCATGTCTATCTCATATAGCAGAAATATCTGAATGAAGTCCTGAACAAACTTGAGGAGCTGAACTCTTGATAATTTGTGATGTTGAGATTGTATGGGCGTCATGAGATTTTTTTTTGTTTCTATATATAATCTTTTCTTTTTTAGCAGATGTCTCCGCAGAGTATATATTATAATATCTTTTTAACCTAGAAAGCTGACATCAGCAGAGAGGCTGGATGCATCTGCAAGAAAGTCGAGTTCTGGCTGGTTTTTGCATCCTGTGAACCAGCAATATCTGCAATCATACTTCCTGCAGATTTTGGGCATCATATACGTTCAAAAATTAAATGGGATGAGGATTATGGGTTATAATATATCTTTAGGGGGCTTTGATGAACCTTTATGGTGTGTGCTAAGTAGATGTTAGATTTTTTTATTTGAGGAAACTACTGTCGTGTTGGATTAGGGCCATTACTCAAATGGGAACATCTACCTGCTCCCCAACTCTGTTACAGGATAATCAAAAAACTTTATGTTTTGGTAAAATACTCGAGTATACAGTCGAGTACAAATCAAATATCTAAATCATAAGTCTACAGATATTTGAAGGTTGAAGCCCTTATGTTTTTCTTTTCTTTTCGAAAGGAAGTCTGATGTTAAAAGTTTTACATGGTTAGCAAGTGTCTTCTGCTGTGCCTAGTGCTAACTCCTTTATTCCTCTAGTCGCTTTCACTTTTCTTCTAGCTAGATATCAAATTCTGAATATTAAAGCGGTGGGCCTCATTCTGCAGTCCAGATAGAGACCTGGAAGTGGGACTTGTTACCAATGGCAATCGTCTTGAACAAGGACCCAAGCCCAGTGCCCTTGGAAAACAAACTAAAATCTCCTCGGCAGGATGAGATTTTTGTGATTTTTTGTCCATCTTTGGGTAAATAAATACCAACAAATCCTGAAAATAATACTTAAAATAATAAAACTTCGGATGCGGGGTCGTTTTCTCGAATGTGACCATCGAAATCTGCTCCAGCGGAGTGGTTCTTAAAAGACGGGTGCAAGGTCGGCGGACATGAGAAATGGTTAGCAAAACCTGATGATCAAAGCAAGCTCATGACATGTATGGGCTTCCAGGACATGGACGAACTCAAGCTCAGGATAAACATGGTGGATTGGAAGGCCTGCGGAGATGGAGATGGAGGTGGGCGCTACCACGAATTAAAGCCATGGCAATATTAAAGCGGCAATGGCAGCAATATGCTATGTTTCGTGCACTTTCCCATTGGAAATTGAACTCTCTGCACCTTCCCATCTTTTTTAAGAAAATGGCATCCGATGAGCGGTGCGACTGGTCGAGAGGCTGATTGCTCCTGTTCATGGGTCACTCTGACGATCCTCCCCTGCTTTCGCTTCTTCCTTTTTCTGCCCAAGATGTGATTGATATGCACTTGCACGCAAAGTTGCTACCTGATTCTTCGTTCTTTTAGTCGTGGCTTAAGAAGATGGTTAATTATCGAACAATGATATCCACCGTCTATATCTCCTCTGTGAAAAATTCCTATTAGAAGCACCCTCACCGAGTCACCGGCCACTGCCTTCGCCCATCCGGGTCGTGAATATCAGTCACATTTCCCTATAGGCACGTGGTGTATTTTAGCTTTGGTCCATTTACCATTCATAGCTTAAGTGGAGGACCTAAGATTAGGAATTCAACCGCCTGGGCTAAGGCAGACCACAGGCTTGATATTCTGTTTTTTCTTTTATCAAAGCAACCATGGGCAAGTCGTATTTCCTCCTAATACAAATGAGCCAGAGTGTATCAGAGCGACACCATCTACTCTGTCTACTAGAGCTTTGCGAGATTATGAGAAGCAGGGTGACAAG
Organism: Piper betle; assembly: GCA_033002965.1. Classification (NCBI taxonomy): domain Eukaryota; kingdom Viridiplantae; phylum Streptophyta; class Magnoliopsida; order Piperales; family Piperaceae; genus Piper; species Piper betle. Next base: position 234,902 of record JAURVB010000052.1, on the reverse strand, counting down.
TCTCGACATAGTTAGCACCCCGGAAACAGAATCAGAAAAAATGATTAATCACCCTTATATTTATTTTATTTGATTATTTTTAGGCTTGGTTTATTTATTTTGTGCCTAGTTATGTGATAGGGATTTTTTTTCATCAAAGTCGTTTCATTCTTGTAGAATCAATTATTTTTCATCTGGGTTTTTTCATATTATTTTAGATCTGATAATTGCATACCTACTATTATGATGGGTTAAGCTTGCAGTGCCTAGGATGACTGTTGAGTCACTGTATAGGATGAGTGTTTTAGTAAGAAAATGCAAGAGGAAGAGAAGCTTGCAGCTTCGGAACAGCGGAGTCAGTTCGCTGCATTCCTTCTGAAGCTCATGAAATGGGCGAGACAGTGTGACTGCACCCCGACAAAGTACCAGCCGTCCAGCTAAAACTGTCAGAATTGAAGGCCAAAGTGTGATTTGCCAAGGGTTCACTTTACAATAGGGGATTGCTCCACCAAAGGGGAAGAGGTCTATAAAGAGGGAGGCTAGTGTCTCTTTTGCTTTCTGATTTTGGAGGGTGATGAAAAGGGTCTTCGGCTTTTGGGCTTATTCATAGGATACCCTTCTTTAAAAAGCAAAGGCAATGTACACGAGGCGTGGATATTAGTCAAGGGAATAAGGAGAGAGCGACCACTTTTTGTGCCCCTTGAAAGTTGAAACTCTCGAGCACACAGCAAAAGTTGGTTCTCCTTCAAGTGCTCCTTGCATTCAGCGGGCCTCTTCGTTATTTGACAACAACAATTTTGGTCCTTTTCCCCGCCGGCTCCATCATGCCCTAAATCATTCTTCCTTTTTGTTACTTGCCTTCTCTTTATCGCACTTATGCCATTATCTAATCTTCCTTCTTTTTACCCTCTACAAAAGCGCCATGAAATACAAACTATGTACCCTGTTTATAACTCGGCCTTGCTAGCTTTTTCCAGTGTCTTGAAAGCAAATAAAGAAGCCCGCGATGGGGTCATGTTCGGAACCTTTATTCTTTTCTCACGTCTCCCACTGCACGCTAGTTTCATTTATTTACCGTATACACACATGATCATATTTATATTTATATGTCCAGTAGGAATCGGTGAATGACAGTACTCTCTTCACTGGTAGCTTTAGGTCTTTTACGTTACAGGCTGTGAATGAATGCTTGTGCTTTTATACGTACCATACCTTACACGCTAGCTTATGAAAACTCTCTATATTTAGCAAGTACAGCAGAAATCAAATGATTGTTTCATGTATCGGTACCTGAAACGGAAAATAATTTATCATAACTGGTCCTTGCAACAGCAACAGATATATAATGTAGGGGCAAGGTCGAAGCAGATAACAGGTCACAGAAGTCGGTTCGTCTGTCTCCACGGCGTTTTGCTTGGACAACGCGACTTGCCTGATATGCTGCACATCTAATTTCTGGTACGCAAGTAGATGGTACTACTACGTACTAGCTAATTCACGGCTGAATAATCTTTAAAATTAAAAATAAAAAGAGAAGAATGTTGAAGAAAATGAGCCACTTATGCTGTGTTCGAGCCTTGTCTTAACACGTAAGTGGTGGAATTGATAAACGGTAAAATAAAGATTAAATATTTAAATGTTTTAGCAGTTTAAGCCTTTGAAAATTTAATTAATTATATGTTGGTATTGAGATGAATAATAAATTGCCCAATTTAATTTGTAATGATATAATATTATTATATGTTTTGTATACGTGTTAAGTTGGTAGCATTGCTATTTTGCACTTAAAATTATTAAAAATAAATAGATTACTCGTCTTTATAAAAAAATGATTAAATCTTCTGAATTTATAAATATTTAATTATTATTATTATTATTATTATTATTATAAATTGAAAAGGGCCGGCTCTTTGTATTTTCAACTAATATAGGCTCCCGATATCAATTACTTCCTGACAGGCACGAGGTGTAAGCATGTGACTTGAGAGGACATATACCATTCATTGCACTGTGGAGCCATTCGTGAATAATTAGAAAGTACCATGTCTAATCATATTCCTTGTGCACGTAGGGTGCGGCACGAAACCAAAACTTGTCATTCTACAACTTCCATTTTTCATTTCGTAGAATTGAATAGACATGTAAAGACGAGGTTATCAATTTTTTTGGATTTTGTTCTCTTAACATAATATGTCTTCAAGCTCCCAATTAGAGAGACGCAATCGATGAAATATTTCGGTTAGGAAGTAAAACTCTCTTGAACATTAATTGTTCATGGGTAAATGTAATAAGAGAAGATTTCGGTGGCTCATTTCTATAATTTTACGATATTTTACCGTCATTTTAAAATATTTTGCAATTTGTCAAAAAATTAGGCTGGAGATTTACGTCCACCAAAGGAGATTTGTGCTGTGTGTGAATAAGCGAATAAAGTGAGACACTTAAGAAAGAGCCTTTAACATCTTTAGCGTGCCTGGGCTGGTCTTTTTTCAGCTTCTTTCTTTAGAGCTCTTCGTCAATTATTATGAGCATGAAAGTCGAAAGCAGAACTCTATCTTTCCGTAAGTTCCTTATCTAACTCACCTTTGCCTCATACGTGGAAACTCGTATATTATTAATAGGGTGCGAGGGGCACGGAAGTTGGGATTATGTTAAACTCAACCAGTATTAATTTATACTTTGGCACTGCTTTTTAATGGGTTAGGTTATGCAACAACGTCTAGGCATATATAAAGTCGTATGATGGATCCGATTGGAGACAAAAAACTAAAAGGCATCCAAATAGAAATTGTCATATTCAATGGGAGAGGCACCAGTTGCTTAAGTGCAGGTGTATGCATGAGATGTGTATAGAGAGAGGATTAGATAATTCAAGTGGTGGCGATCATCCCTGCAAGAGTGATAATGGGGTGGGACAAGAGCTATGGCCCGACTGCTTCAATGTGATTCACAAATGGTACTCCCACTCGTTCCATCGGCCACCGGCAAGAGCTACGCGTATGAGATGGAAAAGAACAAACAAGTGAACTTGAAAGTATCGAGGAACAGGCCGTTCATATGTCCTTCTCGCTAGGCCTCGCCACCTCCCATTGGTCCCATTTTCTCCAGAATAAACAAGCTCGACCATATGGTCCATTCGGACTTGCTTTTGCGTTCCTAAAAATCCCACTCAAATATATACTACTGACCAATAACCAGTTTTCAGGCTGACCGGAAATAAAAAATCTGGACTTTCAACTATTAGACGGTCAGGCAATCACCAATTGAGAGATTAAAGAACAATTTGGTAGTTAGCACGTGAATTAGCTCTGAAATTGTGCTAATTGCAGATTCCTATATAAAGGAATTGGTGAGAGTGTTTATCGCCTCGTTGATCAGAGATTCAAAGTCATGGGTCCTTCCTGAGTGAGTCAAACAGTCCCAATCCCAAACCTTTGAGGGCCCAGAGCATTGGTTTAAACACTTATCAGAGGTGAAAATTTTCAGATAAGCTAGCTAATGGCGAATAATAATCTTACATTTCTGTGATTGCATGTCTGGTATGTTTGATTTCGTCCGGTGAACTCTAATGGGATTGGGTCCTAACTGTAAAAGAAAATCTTAGTAGGCAAGATCTATGAGTTGAATAAGAGAAGTGGTTTTAAAGTTGGTATTGTTGACGTATATTAAGTGAATGTGTGCGTGGTATATGTTTGATAAGGAATTGTTTTTTTCAAAAAAGAAAATGAAGATATCAATGCCGGAATTTACCAGATTTCGAAAAATTCACCAACGAACTTATCATGGACAATTGTTGTTAATTAGTTTTTTGAACTGCATTCACTCTTGTTTCGTTGTGGAATATGATCTTTTCGTGTGAAATGAGTGGTGAGTGGCTTTCCCTTCAGTCTAATAAGATGACCACCAAAACTGAAGAGAGCTAGCTGGATGAGTAGGCAATATGCTTTCTAATAAACCCACGATATTAAGCAAGCAATTGTGTAGTCACGGGAACCATTTCTAGTGGCCATGGACTGTGTTTTGCTTTATAATGTGTCCCAGCTGACACTAAATTCCAAGGACTCAGGCCTCCATAGTGGGCAACCGCAAGCAAAACCAACCAATAAAGAACAAAAATCCATGGGGTCAAGCACATGCCATGCGAAAGAAAAGCAAACTAGATCCAAACCAACTTAATTATGAGGTTTCGGTTTGCATACCAGTACCCACAAATTGTTGAATCGGACATTAGACTTCCTCTGTGCAGAAGGTTTACAAGACGATAAGGTTCTACCATCCAAGCGTATAATAACTTCTCATTATGTTTGATCAAATACGAGATCAACAAAGTACAGATGCAGCGACCATCCAACAGGCCTTGCAAGCTGCAGGGGTGGTGTACCCTTTTACAAAAAGGGAAGAAGTAACAGCTGGATCTTCAACCCGTGAAACACAGAATAAATCAAAAGACACGCACATATCCAACGCAAAGCAGGAGTTTCATGCATGCAGCAGTATACTGTATACATTGGGCAAGCTCACCGTATGAAAAAAGGAAGAGGCCCGGATCAACGCCCACTATTGGGTACAATCCTTGCGCCCTTATTGAGTGATAATAAGAGGGGCTGGGGTCCTTGGCCGAGCAGGTAAACTGGGCATGGAGCAACCAATTTTTGTGAGCTTAGACTGAGACGGCACTTGACCAGCCTTTGCACCAAAATCAATCAATCTATGGATAGATACATAGACATATTAAGTATGCCCTTGGGGACGATGCGATATTTAATCAGTAGTCCAGTTTCTTCTCCCCACCAAACCACATCACCTCATCCTGCTTTTATCAACCCGCAACAATGCCCCACCATCTCACCTTCCTTCCTAATATCATTGAATGCTTCCTGTGATTTCTCGCCCATACTCATTATGCAAGCGCCAGAACCCTCTTCTCTTTTCACTCCGCACACAAGCAAAAAAATAAATCAACAAATACCACACTCCCTTGGGAATCAGCGATCCCCATCATCAAGAGCGTCAACAGTCGCCAAAACCCACTTCCGGGGACAAAAAAGTGCAACAAATTCGTGAAATAAAAAAGTTGGCCCCGCCCTAGAGCCCCAAAGAGTCCAAAAACTTATCCGCTAATCTACATCACTTTCTTAGTTAATCAAACCTTATATCCTCTTTAAAATATAGAGGAATCTCCAAAACCAAAACGACTAAGAACGTCATATGTCCGCGTTCCTTATCTTCTTCTGATAATGATCTTCTTCCCTTGTTATTATGTGACCCTCCTCATCATGATCATCGTTTCCATCGGCGCAGAAGTAATCGTTTAGCCTTCTCTTCCTACCAGGGAAAGGAGACGAGGTAATCGACATTTCGATTGGGATCAATGGGACTCTCACCTCCGGGAAAATCTTGGAAGGCTTGTTCCGGGAGTAATGGTCACGGTTGAGCCCGTGTTGTTGCATTAGCTTGTAGCAACTCTCGATCTTCTCCTGCAAACAATGAACAATATGTATAGATTGTGTTCGAGAGAGCTAGCTCTAAGAAGGAATAGTAAACAGGACTAGTTGCTTACTTTGTTCAACCCAATACACCATGATTCTGCTTTTCCAGGATTAATGCGGGGTAAGTTGGGGAATGCATCTACTGCACATACCGTGGCCGCCGCAGCGATGGTCGATGGCCAATACTCCAGGAAATCAATCTCTGTTTGCAAAATAAAAATAGTATGACCAGTTTAGTTTCGGAGAACACATAACTTTTTGAAGTGAAGTACGATACTATTTATACTTCTCTATGTTGCATACTGCCACCATACCTTGAAGGGTGGCGAGGATGATCTGAGTGGCACGCCAGACTAAGAATCGAGCGGCGCCACCATCTGGGTCGACCTTATAGGCAAAGAAATCGATAAAGGTGAATGGTGTTATGGAACGCAGTCTCCAGTCAAGAGCGTTCAAGACGAGCAGCTCCATTCTGCAAATTGTTCGAGGTTCAAAGATGTATCGCACCTTCTCAATCTGCAATATCCGAGTGGCACCATCTAATAATTGTAGACAAGAAAAAATTAACTTTTTTACGGTTCATGAAATTATAGGGATTGGTAGGCACATACCTGAAGATCGAGGAGAGAAGGAACAAGGGTTTCCTCCATCTTGACGGCCAGAGCAAGAGAAGCTATGTTCAGTAGCTGTAACGGCCACCCGCTTGCTTGCTACACCATTGTATTCCTCTCATCAATCAGGCGCAAAAAAGAGGAAGGATATGGAAGAAAGGAAAAACATTAACAAAAAAGTTAGATGTCATGGTTAATCGAGTACTTACAGGCAGTTGATGGGAAGCCAGAAAACGGTCCAAGTAATTAACAGAAAGATAGGCGGTTAATGGCTGGAAACTGTAGAAGCCATGCACCTAAGTTGATAAGAGAGAAGTAAAGTTTTCATCATCGATCGCTTGTTACACCTTGCAACTAAGTTTTCCTCTTCCATGTCGAGAACAAACATAGGATTATAAAAAACCAACAAAGACGAAGTTCGACGGCGAGGGCCAAGAAGTGGCGCACATTGGCATAATTAGTTCCCATCCCATGGCCAGGCAATCAACGTATTTTAGCAAAGTCCTATGATTGGTACTAAGATGAGCAGATCCGAGTAAGAGCAATATGCTCGGTTTTTGTTTTGCAATAGGGAGAAGAACAAAAACGAAGGAAGGTTCACCTTGCGCATCCAAGAGATGGCCTCTTCTCTGGCGGCAGCATCCAAGGAACCCGACCTGTACCTCTCCCAGTAATCCGATACTGGTACGTAGTCGCCCTCCTCCGCCACCAGCTCCGCCATCACCTCTTCCACGCCCTCCGACATGTACATCATGACCTCCTCCCCATAGCACTCCCCTCGACGTCGTCCGCCGCCAGAAAGTGGACGTCCTCCCCGCAGAGGAGGTCGGGGAGGGGGCAGGACAGAGTGGACATTGCCCCACGCACAAGTAGTGCCCCCTCATCTGCTATCCATCCTGCATCCTTCCATTTCCAACATCTTTTGTTGTTCCTCAAATTTTAATTGTGCACACCAGAAGTTAAAACTAAATATTGCTTCGTTTCTCAACTTCCCCGACAAGTGAGAGATCAGAAAGAAAGATGTTGCTCCTGCGTCCCTGTCTACTTCTTGCGGCTTTCCTCCTCCGGGCTACGAGAGCAGTACTGAGGCTTTAGGATATATAGATGAAACATGGACTGACGCAGGCATCCGTGTTGGAGGCCAAAGAAACGATATTAATATACTAATACATGCCAATGGGTTTCCTTAAAAACTGCTTGTTGATGCGTTTAATTCGGGATTGATTAATGTAACCGGGAAGAACGAGGGTGGCAAGTGCTGCTAGGCCATTGTCACCTGTCGGACCCTTGTGACGTCCACGCCCTGCTCTGTGTGGGTCATGCCGTGCTCCCATGAATTTTTTGTTAACAACCACATTATGATCAGACGTATAAATATTCTGCTCACAACTACAACTAATTGGTATGGGGCGATACCCACGTACACATGACGTTAAACAAGGGTGGTGCGAAAAAGAACAGAGCCCCATCAGCTGCCGCCGGATTAAACAATTTGGCTGCTTCATTTCTAGAGCTGTAAATCTCGTTCCGCACTTTTTGCGAAAAAGGATTGGTTAATTTTCATTTTTAACAGCATGGTCATCTATTATCTATCGATCTGTTATTCTAGCTATGTATAATCGACAAGAGGAATTGAATTCTTCTGTTGGAGTAGAGAAAATGCCAGAAATGAGCTGGTTGAGGACTGGCATCCTGGGTCCTTTGCTCACGGTAAGAATCTAGGATCTAGATAGCCCTGTTACCGGCCACTCCTCTCTTGCTGGTACCTTTGAATCCAAACACGATGTTCGTCGCGTCAATATCCCTGCCTTGACTCGACGGAAAATTGTCCCTTCAAATACCAACCTTATACCCAGCTCTTCTCATTTTTTACGTATTTTTTCCCAACATAATATGTATTCCAATCTTTTTGCCTTGGAATATTGGTGCATGAGAAATGAGAATTGAACAATGTTGACCGTAGCATTATGCTTCACATAATTCATGAATGAACTTGATTGATCGTACGCTTATTGACCAAAGTCAGCCGATGTTAATTTCAATCTTTTCCTCTCAAAAATCGTTGTGGACCGCAAAACATTTGCAGAAATTGGAAGTCCAGGCGCTGCTAACCAAGTTCCACCCACAAAAATCACACTTAAAAGGAGCCACACATAGAGGATTCTAGTCAGATTCTTATAATCGAGTTGAAGAAAATAAGCTACAACTACCTTGACAAAGAGAAATGGGGCAACCAGCACAGATAGAAATATGGTAGCTCGTATGGTAGCTGCCCAACTGATCAAAATGGCTTTAGCAAATGCGACTTTTCAATGACATGTTTTGATTGGTAATCTGAGAAGGGATTAGACTGATATAGAGGGTATGAACATTGAAGGAAGGCATATGTTTGTGATAACAAGTGGCCGATGTTCACACACCCAAGAGTCGGTCTCTTGTGTGGATAAATATTTCCGGTTTGTTTCACTGTCTTCTTTACAGCCTCAAAGTCAAAAGGCATTAGCCATTGTCCACAGGCATTCAAAGAAAAATCTTTGAGTTGCTTCTCAAATCAAAGTTTGGCAAGCTTTACCCATTATCTTATTTACATTTTGTATTAGTGCCTATGCCATAGAGCTTTCTAATTAGCCTATCTAAGCAAGGCTTTCCGCCCATTCTCCAATATTCTTCACAGCCATCATGGGCAGAACCAACCACTAAATGATTATGAATTTCGTACGCGAAGGCTGTAAATTAAGCTTTGTTACCCATACGTATTATATGTAATGCATAAATGCTCGGCGAAAATTTTCACTGTATTGATTTGATCTAATTGCCCATTTGCCTTTCGCTATCTGCAATCGAAAAGTCAAATGAAATGGAGGACTTCTGTTGCATGTACACTTATCAGGTGGGCTCCATAGAAGGCTTACCAACAGTAATTGATGCATTGACGGGATCTTCAAATGCCAGACACGAGAAATTAACAAGATGGCGGAGAAGTCACTCACATGCTAAGATGACTTTACATATAAACCAGTTTACGTCCCTCTATATAATGTGCATATAGTTATATACAAATACGAGAAGAAAAGGGGATGTGCTACTGCTTTTCTTTTGTATTCTGCGTACTGCTCGTAGTAAGATTTTATTTTTCTTTCTACCCGTGAATGTAGACATTCAGCTCATGAACCGGTATGGATAACTTGGCCTACATCTTCTGTGCTTCCTACTCCACATATACAAAAACTGATCGGCCCACTTCTCTAAATAATAAATAATTAGTGGAGAAGAGTCTCCATCCAAGCTAGCCAAATTCGACTTCCATTCGATATAAAAAGAAAATACAAACTGTTTTTTCTTCGCGTGAGCTTTCAAGGATATAAAATTCGTCGGTACAATGACATCTTGAATAAGAAAGAAGTTCCTTTATTAAGGGGAAGGTGGAGAGTCTCTCGTTGAGACAAAGACAAGCAGCCCCCGTATAGTTAGAAATGTTGAAGGGGGCAGAATACAGTGCACACATTTCTCTTACTTTTTGGTTTAAGGGGAGCGTTTGTTTCACTCGTGTATTTAAATAAAAGGAAGACGGCTCACTGTTCAACCTTCTACAATTATAGGCTGCATCACTTGTATATATTTTTGTTGAACAAAATAAGTGACTAATCGAGTGAAGTAAATATATATAATCTGACCAAGTCTGGCAGAACCAACTGGGAAATCTCTGCTCCGGATTGCACAACAGTTAGGTGAACTCGGGCCCTGAAAGTTAAGTGAACAAGGCAGCTACCATGTCGTCGGAACCAACACTTAAGACCCGTCAATTAGGATATATATATATATATATATATATATATATATATGTATGTATGTATGAGGGATGATTTGCTGTCCTGCAGCACAGCCAAGATGGCTGTGCTGCAGTGTTTCAGCCGTTGGATCAAATCCAACGGCTGAAACATGCCCCCATCAAAAAAAAATTTCCGGCGCTGCGCCGCCGCCGCCGGCCGCCGCGTCGCCGCCACCCCGGCCGACGCGACGCCACCCCTGCCCCGCTCGTCGCCGCCCCGCCGGGGGCGGCGACGTATCCGCCAGGCGACGGGGCGGCAGATCTAGCCGCCCCGGGTCTTCCCCTGTCGGCCCGCCGCCGGGCGACACCACCGCCGCCCGTCCCCGCCCGCCACCCCGCCGCGCCCCCCTCGGCCCCCGCCGCCACCCTGCCCGCCCCGCCGCGCCCCCTCGGCCCCCGCCCGCCACCCCGCCGCGCCCCCTCGGCCCCCGCCCGCCACCCCGCCGCGCCCCTCGGCCCCCGCCCGCCACCCTGCCGCGCCCCCTCGGCCTCCGCCCGCCACCCCGCCGCGCCCCCTCGGCCCCCGCCCGCCACCCCGTCGCCCCCCTCGGCCCCCGCCCTCCACCCCGCCGCGCCCCCCTCGGCCCCCGCCCGCCACCCTGCCGCGCCCCCTCGGCCTCCGCCCGCCACCCCGCCGCGCCCCCTCGGCCCCCGCCCGCCACCCCGTCGCCGCGCCCCACTCGGCCCCCGCCCGCCACCCCGCCGCGCCCCCGTCCCCTATCGCCGGCGCCCCCCCGGCCGTCGCCGTGGCCGGGCAGCCTTCCCGCCCCCTCCGCCGTCGCTGCTGCGGCGGCGCGGCGCCGCCCCCCCCCGTTTTTAAGATCTTGGCCGTTGGATGCTAATCCAACGGCCAAGATCGTACTTGCAGGACAGCCAAGATGGCTGTCCTGGGCATGCACAGGAAGACTTCCTCCTGTATGTATATATATATATATATATATATGTATGTATGTATATCAAAGATCCTTATTGTTTAAGTGATGATTCAGTGAAAATGACAATTAGATAAAGTTCTGATTCCGACTGCTTTGGCGGATTTGCTTGGTTGGGAAGGAGACTGATCCAGAAGCTTTGATAGCTTAGGAGTGACCTGGATAGGTTTGGCCGATTCTAATCCTTTCAAAACGCCACCATATATCACTCCAAAGCGTTCAATTTAAAAAATTATTTTTAGTTTGGTGTTTACATCTGTTATTCACAGTCCGAAGGATCAGACATACGCCGCATTAAAGGTTGGCGTTTCTCTTCTACCTTTTCCAGCTTAAACCTCTTGTGTTGCACTATAAACACAACCAAACCGCCATGCAGTTCCAAGACTTCGTGCGTATATATATTTTGTTTCTAAACAGAGTTATGGCTTCTTTGCTACCCTCGAGTTGATAACGCTGAATAGATATATTTATTCTTTTGAAGCTTAACCCAAAGTTGCGAAAAGTTAAGGCTTAAAGAGATATATATATCTATCAAATGGTTGACATCGTGGCCAAATAAGACATCGAACACTTGCAATGAAATGATCATGTGGAAGCACAATGGTTATCTTGTTCATTTCTTCGTTATAGTGAAAAACCACAATTTCAAATATTAGCACCAGGTATATTTGGATTTGACTTCGATTATATTTTAAAAGTATACATAAACTATTTAATTATACATTAAAGATATTTTCTTGCGGTCAATTTTTAATTAAATGCTGGTTTAAATACTGTGGTTTTTAATAAAAACTAAATTTTGGGGAAATGCCAGTTCTAAAACTCAGGTACAAATTAAAATAATACGAAAACCTAAAACATACTAGTTTTGAAAAGGACACCTGATAATACCGTGTCAATCCGGCCAATACCCTATGATATTAAAACTATATGAGAAATATTTGCTACTAAAAAACTGGAAATCTATTGAACGAAAAAATTAAAGTAAATATTCAGCGAAGTCATAGAAGTCCCATCGTCTCTAATGGAAAGGGGCCCAGGACCTTACCCTCTCTGGACTTCCTTGTGCTCGCTCCGGGAACAAGTTTGGTGACTTTGGGCCACAAAGCGTTAATTAGTTTACCATGTTGAAAATCACGTGAAAGCAACAGACAACCGCCCCCAGGTCGGCTCAACGAAGTGTCCTCTCAGATTATTTAAACCTCAAAACGTAAAATTTCATGTGATGTTGGGGGGCAACGGGGGCTGAGTCTGCTCCTCAGAAAGTAATACAATTCATATTTTGTTTCCATTGTGGTGGACTAGACGTGTTTGAGAGAGCAAACCAACCCCCTCCCAACAGTATTGGTCATTGTAGCACCAGACACACTGATACATATCTGCATTTGAGTGGAAAATGTTCACCACAAAAACGCAAAATACTTATTTGTGGGTATTGAGGTCCCGGCTTCTACATACGGAAGTAACACAGACAATTACTACAGTGATATGAGCAGTATTTCGAAATGTCCCCTTTCACTTCTAATCTGCATTGATGTTTCTCCAGCAGATCCTTAGCCCCCAACATGAACAATAATTTACTCCATGAACAGGAATGTACCCTGCAGAATTGCGATCATGGTGAAGATTGTCTCATGAGAGATAACCTTTCGAAAATTATCCTATGTTATTATACATTCAAGGGAGCAGTTCATCAGTTTTTGCATCATATTTAGATAAAACTCCCGTGAGAACAGCCTTCTCTTTGACCTTTAATCTGAAGGATTTCCAAGCAGCCATCAGTGAGTTAATAACTCAATTCATTCCATGCATTGAGAGGTGGACCAACGGAGAAAACAATCAATTGCCCGCCAAAGTGTTTACCGGACAGCAGATCCGGGCCCGGACAATTTTGAACTCTGCTTGCGTGCTTGCCTTGGTTTTTGGTTTTTAGTCACTCCGTGAAGTTTAGGCAATTTTCTGATAGATAGGGCAGTAGAACCATTTTTTATTTCCATAGTTTCTTCCTTATCACTGCCAAGAATGTCAATAGTTTCATGGTCATCTTCAGCAAGGTCACATTCAAAGAGTACATTCTCGTGAGGAGGAATAGCAATTCCAGAAACTGACTCATCCTGGTCACTTGGTAAGCTTTGATCACAAAGTCTTCAATGTCAAAGCCTTCTGAACTCTCATTGCCATTGCCCAAATCACTATCTGTGTACTACTCTGTGGAATCTGAAGTATGTCTGTCCTTTGTCTCACAGATTATCGGCTTATCAACTTTGCCAAATCTAATGTCCTTCTTGGAGTACACATCCACAAATCTAGACAAGAACAAATTGTTTAAATCATAAATGATGAATTTTGATTCATGACCATAGAACCATATGTTAATAAAATCTATGGTAAAATATGACGCTTATAAGAAAATAAACAACGAGACAACATCTTCACGAGATGCCAAATTTGATCCTGATGCATAACATATTATTATTGATGAACAGTGGCTGTTGGTTGTAATACAGCTTACTTCCCCGTTCATAGGAGCAATAATTTTAGTAACCATGACAACATATTGACTTGTACTAACATTTCACATCAATCAGAGCTAGATGATGCATCAAGCGATTCCACAAAATGGGGAAGTGAATGCATTCCAGTCTACAACCTTCCTTACCAGATAAAGCATGTGAGACATCAGTAAGCTACAGGATCAAATTCAACATCTGACCAAGATGTTGCCCCATTGGTGTTTGAGGTTGTTTCTTATAAGTATCAAGTTATATTGTGGGATGCCATATGGTGCAGACCCCACATAAAGTAAGAGCCAAACTATCACGAAGACCAAAACAGTCATGTATATTACAGTAGTGAGATGTATCTTTAAGTTGTTAGCTTGGCTGTTACTTTTCTTTAAAAATTCATATCTTCCCAACAAATTACACAGGATGATTTCAAATTTCAGAGAGGGAGAAAATAAATTGTGGAGTCTAGATCTTCTGCACTATGATTGAATTTAGATAAATCCTATGGTATGTAATTTACGTATAAGAGTATACATTCAACTGAGACAAATTTCTTCAATGAGCATAGCAAAACGAAAAGATAAACTAGATGAATTGCCTACATAAACACCTCGTGTGAGCTGACACAAATGCATTCATTACAAAACATGCATTTCAACTGCTTATTTCATTTAAAAATTCCATTAACTGATTTAATCTATAATAGAAAATACCTAAAAAATATCACAACCCTATATTACTCATTTTTTACTCTTTTGAGGGTTAAGGTATGAAAGGTATCCAACAAGAAAATTTTCCACCTTGTTTTTACACGGTTTTGTGTTATCAATTTAAGTGAAGACCATCAATTGTTGAAACAATATCCATGCTATGGACTCAAGAAATAAACAAAAGGTGAGGAAGCAGGCAATCTATTGTTGATACAAAAATCAAAGCTGCAGACCAAGCAGAACAACAACAAGGTGAAAAATGAGAAGAAAACCATTTTGTCTTGATCAATGCTTGAAAGGCATCCTATGGGTGAATAAAATTTTGCTAGAAATACCCGCTTTGATTAACATGTTCCCCATGATACAATTTTGTAGAGTGTGGAAGGCAAAACAAAAAGCTGTAAATTTGGCCATCCATAACTATCTATGGACTGAGTGCACCAAGTCATTTCATTCCATTGTAGTTCACAATTATGTAACAAAGTTCCCCACATCAAAGCTGAAAGTAAAATTACGAGTGGGCAGCCTTTGCAGAGTTAAGGTAGACAAAAGCGAAGCCCTTGCAAATTGGATCTTGAGTTTTCTTGTAACCAGAAACTACTGGGCTTATGGTAACAATCCCAGGGAACCTTCAAATGCCAATTTCAGATCTCTGTGGATATTTTTTTTCTTGGGAAGATTCGAGACACACACTGGAATCCCACTTGGAACATCTACAATGGCTACATCTAAGAACATGGCAGCTTCATTCAAAACACCCATACTAACATGAACAATTAGGATATAACTAAAAATTTATCAAGAGAAGTTTTTCAACTGATGCAAGAGACCAACAATGAACAAGACTCGTTCACTCGATTAGATAGCACATTAGCTATAAGGAGTTATGTTCCTGAATATATTTGGGCAACAATACCGGATTCTTAACAATCAAAAACTTCATCCCCACCACTCAGCTAGAAATCTAATCTAATATGCCTCATAGAAAAAAACTAACAAATCCTCTTTTCTCTCATAAATTTCTTCTTACCTAACTTGGGCTGCTCTGCTCTGCTCAATTTCCTCGAGAAGCCTCTCTTCTACAAAAGTGTCATACACCTTACCCCCGCCAAACCCTTTGGGCTTGTCCGCAAACCAACGCCTCATTTCCACATGGGCAAGTCCAAATCGGCGCCCTCCTCCTCCCCTTCCTCGTCATCCTCAGAACTCCGCCATTCATCTGCTGGAAAACCTCTTATCCTTCTCTGCCCAGACGTGGAAGCATAAAGCTCGGAAAAACTCGAATCCGAGTATAAGAAAAGGAAGAAATGGGTGAGAAGAGGAGGCACGTGGTGTGAAGGGAGGAGGGGCTAACCATAAATGGATGTGGTAGGTGTCACAGGGCTGATCTAGGGTCTTATTTTTCGCCCTAATCTTTCCCCGTGCGGCGTGTTTCCCTCCTCGGAACCACCAGCCAACAGTGCTATGCAGCCAGCGGATGCACTGCACAGCACCACTCCGGACACCACCTTCGCAAACACCCGAACAAAATACCGGTACCACGCCCGATTGCTGGCGCGTCCAGGTACCGGCGCTCGGCTTCCCGATTGCAGCGCACTGCCGGACACTTGCTCGATCGCACCAAGTCACAGCGTGATACGTCCCCGTACCGGTCACCCACACTTGCCGGCACACCCTGATCGCAGGAATCACCGATCAGGTTCTCGGTCACCAAATCCGACGCACACACAATATTTTACGGGAACTCAGCCCAACCTCTATTCCACTAGTATGAATATAGGATACAAGTAATCTATACACTAGACTACCAGCAAGTCGTGGACATTCACTCCCCACGACTTGGCCTCTCGACACTCCCTCGACAGGACTTCGCAACTCTCGGCCACACGCTCGAGGTTGCTGGACAGAACTGGGTGACTCGGCCCTCAGGCGGACAGCAGCTGCGCCGACAGCTTCCCTGGTGTTCCAGTCCTAGACCCGTCCAGGACTGGCTGCAGAAACACCCAGGGCGTCCCCTTTCCCCGACTCGATCTCACCTCTCCACAAGGGGAGACACTTACCCACACTTGTTCTATCACTCTGATCTATTCTGCCTCACCACCAAATGAAGCTGCTCCTTATATAGGCATTGGCTGGACAAAAGGGGCACATCACCTTGCTGGATCCTGCCCATCCAATCCCCGATCAATGGCTCAGCATGCTCAATACCAGCAGTCGACCTTAGTGATGTTCCAGCACTGCCCTTCACCGTTGATCACCTCATCCACGGTCCAGGATGATCTGCCAACATCACTACAACTCTTGGATTTCCAGCACATTTACTGGAAAGCCCATGGTGCACTCTAGCCTGCTGGTCGACCCTCATGGTTCACCCCGGCTAGACCTGGTACCGATCCTAGCAACCGGCAGGCTCCAAACCACCCAGCACTCAGTACCGGCTCCAGATACGCTCGGACCCGGGTGCCTGCTCGTCAATCCTCAACACCAGGTTAGTCCTGCCCGGTCTTTTGATCGATCATATTGCTGGCACGCGCGGTGGTGCTCGCTCGGCACGCACATCTGGTTCCTGGCATCCTACTCAGTCCCCCACGCGCTACTGCTGCCCACATGCTCGGTCCCGTCTTCTAGCACAACTCGACCTCGCATGCGTCTGGCTCCTCCCCTGTTCGGTACCCCAACTGCACTCCAACCTGCTGCATGGCTCCGGTAGGTTGTTCCACCACACGAATAACACCGGCTATCCGCCTTTGACACGGGATTCGCTAGGGACAACCGCCAAACCCTAGCGCCTGACTGTCCCACAAGCTAAGCCTGTAACAGTTCTCCCCCACCAATGAGAGCCGATGTCCTCATCGGAGGGTTAAGTCCTGCCAAATACTTCTTGATTCTCCCCTCGAATTGCCACAAGTCCTCCGCCTTTTCCCAACTCGCCTCGCTTCTCGGTTCCCCCTTCCACTTGATAAGATACTCCGTCCCAGAGTTTGGAGCACCTTGCCTATGCTCCAAAATCCTCCCCACCTGTTTTGCAAACTGTTGCCGGATAGTCGGTGGAGCTCTCTTAGGACGAGCTCTCCTTGGATTGACTAGATCCTCATGGAAAGGCTTGAGAAAACTGACGTGGAAAACCGGGTGAAGCTTGTATCTCTCGGGAAGTTTTAACCGGTATGCCATACTCCCGATGACCTTCTCCACCTCGAAAGGACCGTCGTACCGTTGCACCAACGCTCTGTGCACCTCGGTACGCCTGATCTTCTTCCAGATCTGTGGCGTGAGCTTCAGCATGACTTGGTCCCCAACGCTGAAGGATAACGGCCTTCTCCTCAAGTCCGCGTATCTCTTCATTCTCCGCGTTGCCTTGGCTAACGAATCTACCGCATCCTCGTACAGGTCTTGCCTTTCTCTCGCAAATCTGTACGCCGCTGGACACTTGATCCCCCGTCCTTGTTGGGCAACCTCCTGTGGTGTGAGAGGTTGATAGCTAGTCGCCACCTCAAATGGACTCAGCCCCGTTGCTGAAGAACGATGCAGATTATAAGAAAACTGTGCCACGTCAAGAAGTTCCAACCAGTTCGTCTGGCTGGCTGTGACGAAATGCCTCAAGTACTCCTCTAGTACCGCATTCGTCCTCTTAGTCTGTCCGTCAGACTGAGGATGATTGGTTGTAGAGAAATTCAGTTTGCTCCCTAGCAATCCGAATAAACACGTCCAGAATCGTCCCGTGAATCTGGAGTCTCGGTCGCTCACAATGTCTGCCGGCACGCCAAAGTGCTTGACCACGTTCTTGAAGAACAAACCCGCAGCAATCTCGGCTGGACATGCCTGTGGTGCTGCAGAAAATACGGCATACTTGGAGAACCGATCTACTACCACCATCACAGAAGACATTCCCCGTACCTTAGGAAATCCCTGTTATAAAATCAATTGAAACCGAACTCCACGGTCTCGTCGGTGTGGGTAGAGGCTGTAGCAAGCCTGCCTCTAGTCTTCTCTCCACCTTGTCTTGTTGACACACTAAACAAGACTTCACGAAAGCTTCGATATCAGCCTCCATCTTCGGCCAATAGTACACTCGTGACATGAGTGCACACATCCGGTCCACCCCCGGATGTCCTGCCCACTGGGTGTCATGGGACTCCTCCATAAGCTTCCGTCTCAATCTACTAGTAGGGATGTACAAACGACCCCCACTTGCGTAGATGATTCCATCGTCAAGCCAATATTTTCGAACCAGACCCTCCCTGATCCGATCAACCATCTTCTTATACTCGGTATCTTGCCGCGCTAACTCCCGAACCTGCCCTAGTAGCTCCGTCTCTATGCCCGACACGGCTGCCACCATCTCCATGTTCTTCCGGCTAAGTGCATCAGCCACCTGATTTGACTTACCCGGGCGGTGTAGCCACTCAAAGTCGTACTCGGCTAGAAACTCTTGCCACCTTGCCTGTCTCGGCGACAACTTCTTCTGGGTCTTGAAGAAGGTGTTAGCGACATTGTCAGTGATGACAATGAACTTTGCCCCAGCAAGTATACTCGCCATACTCGAAGACAATGAACTACAGCTAGCATCTCCTTCTCGTGAGTGGAATATCTCGTCTCCGCATCCTTGAGCTTCCAACTCTCGAAGGCAATCGGACGCCCTCCTTGCTGCAACACGCCTCCGACGGCCCTGTTCGAAGCGTCCGTCACGACTTCGAACGGTTGACTGAAATCCGGCAATTTCAGTATCGGCTCCGATGAAATAGCAACTTTCAGTTTATCGAACGCTGCTTGGCATGGCTCCGACCACGCCCATGACTGATTCTTCCTCAACAAATCAGTTAGTGGTGACACTACATGGCTGTACCCATGTATAAACTTCCTATAGTAGTTGGCCAAACCTAGGAAGCTCCTCAACTCCGTCACTCTGGTTGGTGTCAGCCATTCCACCATGGCTTTCACCTTTGATTCCTCCATTCGCACCTCTCCACGGCCAATTCGGTGGCCTAGGAAACTGATTTCCTCTAGACCGAACTCACATTTCTCTTGCTTCACGTACAGCTTGTGCTCCCGTAACCGATCCAGAACCTGCCTCAGGTGACCCCAGTGCTCCTCCATGGATTCACTGAACACAACTATGTCATCCAGGTACACGACGACAAACTTATCGAGGAAGTCACGAAAGACATCACTCATTAAGTTGCAAAACGTCGCTGGAGCGTTTGTTAATCCAAACGGCATTACGAGAAACTCATATGACCCATACCTCGTAACCATAGTTGTCTTTGGGACATCTTCCGGCGCAATCCGGACTTGCCAATATCCTGACCTTAGGTCCAGCTTAGTGAACACCCGTGCTCGACTAAGTCTGTCAAACAGATCAGCTATCAAAGGAACAGGGTACTTATTCTTGATTGTTACCTTGTTCAATCCCTGGTAGTCGACGCATAACCGTAAAGATCCATCCGTCTTCTCCTGGAATAGAACAGGCGCCCCATATGGTGCAATTGATGGTCGAATCTTCCCCGACTCCAGCAGCTCTCCTAGCTGGATCTTCAGCTCTGTGAGTTCCTTAGGCGACATGCGGTATGGCGCCTTAGCTGGTGCTCGAGCTCCCGGCTCCAGCTCGATCCGGTGTTCGATCTCTCTCTTGGGAGGTAACCCATCTGGCAACTCCTTGGGCATCACATCAGCATACTGCTCTAGTAATCCCCGCATTGTATCCGGTATCGCCACCACACGATCCGGTTGAACCTCTACCATTACTGCAAGATAAGTCAAGGCTCCTTTCTTACACCCCTTAGCCACTTGCATTGCCGACAAGTGCTCAGTTCCGAAGGTGCGATCCTCGACCCCTGAAGGTGTTCTCTGGCCACGAACAAAACTTGCACCCACTTTGTCCATGATCAGGATACCCCCAAGCTGTGGAAATACTCCAACCTCGGCAGTCCCCATGAAGGCGTTCCCGAGGATCAAGTTGAAGTCATCCATCTCGATGACCATCAGGTCCGTCTATCCCTTATAGTCCCCCAAGCAGATCTTTACGTTTCAGGCAATACCCTCCACCGGTCTCGCCTGAGAATTGACTGCCTTAATCTTGCTCGTATTGTTCACGGTCTTCAGCCCATGTCAATCTCTCTCGCATGTCCATACTCCGGGTAAAAATTGTGGAGTCTTCCCTTAGAAAGATGGGTTGTGTCTTGCGAAGTCTTCGGTTTTCACCGAACTCCAGGCTTTGATACCTTTGTCACAGGGCTGATCTAGGGTCTTATTTTTCGCCCTAATCTTTCCCCGTGCGGCGTGTTTCCCTCCTCGGAACCACCAGCCAACAGTGCTATGCAGCCAGCGGATGCACTGCACAGCACCACTCCGGACACCACCTTCGCAAACACCCGAACAAAATACCGGTACCATGCCCAATTGCTGGCGCGTCCAGGTACCGGCGCTCGGCTTCCCGGTTGCAGCGCACTGCCGGACACTTGCTCGATCGCACCAAGTCACAGCGTGATACGTCCCCGTACCGGTCACCCACACTTGCCGGCACACCCTGATCGCAGGAATCACCGATCAGGTTCTCGGTCACCAAATCCGACGCACACACAATATTTTACGGGAACTCAGCCCAACCTCTATTCCACTAGTATGAATATAGGATACAAGTAATCTATACACTAGACTACCAGCAAGTCGTGGACATTCACTCCCCACGACTTGGCCTCTCGACACTCCCTCGATAGGACTTCGCAACTCTCGGCCACACGCTCGAGGTTGCTGGACAGAACTGGGTGACTCGGCCCTCAGGCGGACAGCAGCTGCGCCGACAGCTTCCCTGGTGTTCCAGTCCTAGACCCGTCCAGGACTGGCTGCAGAAACACCCAGGGCGTCCCCTTTCCCCGACTCGATCTCACCTCTCCACAAGGGGAGACACTTACCCACACTTGTTCTATCACTCTGATCTATTCTGCCTCACCACCAAATGAAGCTGCTCCTTATATAGGCATTGGCTGGACAAAAGGGGCACATCACCTTGCTGGATCCTGGCCATCCAATCCCCGATCAATGGCTCAGCATGCTCAATACCAGCAGTCACCTTAGTGATGTTCCAACACTGCCCTTCACCGTTGATCACCTCATCCATGGTCCAGGATGATCTGCCAACATCACCACAACTCTTGGAGTTCCAGCACATTTACTGGAAAGCCCATGGTGCACTCTAGCCTGCTGGTCGACCCTCATGGTTCACCCCGGCTAGACCTGGTACCGACCCAGCAACCGGCAGGCTCCAAACCACCCAGCACTCAGTACCGGCTCCAGATACGCTTGGACCCGGGTGCCTGCTCGTCAATCCTCAACACCAGGTTAGTCCTGCCCGGTCTTTTGATCGATCATATTGCTGGCACGCGCGGTGGTGCTCGCTCGACACGCACATCTGGTTCCTAGCATCCTGCTTAGTCCCGCACGTGCTACTGCTGCCCACATACATGCTCGGTCCCGTCTTCTAGCACAACTCAACCTCGCATGCGTCTGGCTCCTCCCCTATTCGGTACCCCAACAGCACTCCAACCTGCTGCATGGCTCCGGTAGGCTGTTCCACCACACAAATAACACTGGCTATTCGCCTTTGACACGGGATTCACTAGGGACAACCGCAAAACCCTAGTGCCTGATTGTCCCACAAGCTAAGCCTATAACAGTAGGAGAGGTGAGAAGTAGCGGTGGCGAGGACACTCCCAACACCTCCAACCCTCCCTTTCTGTCTCTTGGAGTTGCCTGGTGCCTCTAGCAGAGTGTCATGTGCTCGTAGAGAGAAGTTTTCACCAGCATATTGACATCTGTCTTTTTTTTTTGTCTCCAACAATTTTTTTTAAGAAAATATGATTATAAGGCTATGTGCCAAAAAAATTTTTTTAAATATATTTAAAAAGGTAAAATTTACCTTTATTAATGGCAAGGGTATTAAATACAAATTTAATCAATCAAAATATAATAATAATAAAAATAAAATTATTATATTTTATTTTATCGTTCAAAAAAAATGTATTCAAATTTAATGTCAATCACCGTTGATTTCTAAGAAATTAGATTATTATCGTTTCTTATTATTTAATAAAAATTTATTTATAAAATTAAATTTTATTTATAATATAAGTCTACATGTGATATAATATCTTGCCTAATTTTATATAATATCTATAAAAAAAATTAGAGAATTGTCACAGCACCTTAAAGATGGATTGGGTGGATAGTTATTTCTTTTTTTTTCTTTTCTTTCAAGGTGGACCAGCGAGCACCTTTTTCCTTTAAGAAACACAGATTTCATATAAGTCGGCCAAAGCTACAGCTGAATCTAATCAATCTACATGTTGCCCATTCAATTTATCAACAATTATATATCGCTGTCAACATGTCGAACCGGGAAGTGGTAGGACCCAGCCGATTCAACAGATCTTTAATAAGTGCTAGATACATATACATTTTCTTCAGATTTTGTGCTTAATCATGTCTTAGTGTTCGAGAGTTTTATGAGTCTTTATTGGGTTTTTAGATAGATATTATTAGTTTTAGATGACTTTAATTTATATTTAGAGTTCGTTAATTTTAGTATTGTATTAGGTTTTTTTCTGTCTTGAAAGTCACATGGTTAGGCATGAGTAAACCGAGAAGACCACAAGCGGACAAGGGCAAAGAAATAATGAAAAAGTCGGCAAATTCAAAGAGTGCCGTGGCATTGGAAGTGAAAGAAAAGTGTAATGCGCTGCCTAATTAGTGTAAGTTGAGTGGTTTAGTTATTTCTTGAATATGATTAATCAAATTGAAGATCCTAAATATATCCTCACTTATATATATTTGATCTTACCCCGATAGGTATTACATGTAAGACTAACTTAATTTTTGAGAAGATGTTACATTCCATCTAACTTAAGAAAATTCTTTTCTCATAATAAGACTAACTTAATTTTTGAGAAGATGTTACATTCCATCTAACTTAAGAAAATTCTTTTCTCATAATTCTTTTCTTTTGACATAACAACATCTATCTGACATGGTTCCAAGTTTGCTCTATTGCTGCCTATAATAGCCTAACCGAATTAGTGTAATCTAATTGGTTTACTCATCTCATAGGACGTGGTTAATCAAATTGAAGATTTTAATTACATCTCTACTAATATATTGAATCCTATTCCGGTAGGTATTTGATGTGAGATTAATTTTACTTTTTGGTGGTTGTTACATTCCTATAATGATCTAACCTAATTAGTGCAAACTGATGAGTTTAGTCATCTCTCCAGAAATAATTAATCAAGTTGAAAAATCTAAACACATCTCCATTAATATATTAAATTTTATCCCCATTAGTATCGAATATGAGACTAATTTAACTTTTTGGGGATGTTTCAAAAAGATTCTGGATGCTAGTGTTGTGGCACTGAGTTCGTGGTGTTGGATACCCCGACAGTGCAAGACAGAGAAATTTTAGAATTAATGATTGTCGCGGTGCTGATGTTCCTAGTATTGGAGGCTACAACACTAGGGAGATGTGAAAGAAAAAAAGAAGTGTGTCGTGGTGCTAGTAAGTGAAGACCGGGATGCTAGAGCATGAAAAATTTGGATAAGTACTAAATTGAAGAATCGACTTCTACAAGGAAAAATCCAATACTTCTAAATATAGAAGAGTTATTCATGTGCGAAATTAAAGAGTTTTTTCTCATTTATTCTTCATTCTTTTGGAAACTCTTCTAAAAGATTTTGTTTTTCTCAAGGCAATTAAGAGGAAGAAATTAAAGATTCAAGAGAAGGAAGGAAAAGCTTGCTTTTAAAGATCACATCATAAGAGTTTTTCTTTTTGTTTTTTGGTGTTTTATTGTAATATCATTATGTATCTTTCAAATATTCTTTTTATGATTTTATTTTTATATTTTATGGAGTAGATTTTATTATGCTAGAGATAAGATGAACCTTTCAACCAATGGCTTAATAGTTATTTTGATTGGAATTTAATTCTTATTTTCTACATAAGAGTTGTATTTTGTTATGTTTAATTTTTTTATTTATTTGGTTAATTATTGAAGCTAGCAAGGTCTGAGAGAGAAGCTATGTTAGATAATCAAATTATAAATATATTATACTCTGTCTGTGGGGGTTCTATAAGATACATTGATAAATTAAATACATGTGTAATGTTAGGAGTTGTACGGAGTTTGTGGGGTTTGTTTAAATCATGCATCAAATGGGGTGGTTTAACGGTAAGGAAGTCATGAAGCTTAATTCATGTTAACTAATATTAAAGAAGAGTAGTGCACCGAAAGAGGTATTCAACGTTGAAGAAATCTAATATATTTAAATAGTGCACCGAAAGGATTATTTAATAGAATTCTACCGTCTCATGCAGAGTGATAATTAATTCAATGATTATACTAATTTTGTCGAATAATTGGTTTAAGGAGATTCCATTCTCTAACATAGCTTTTGTATACTGAGAAAAACTTAACTTTAGATTAGATTCTTAATTACTTGTTGGTTTTATTTTTTATTAGAATCTAGTTAGATAGAATTCTCAAAAATTCGTATTTCCTTACTTTAAATAATTTAGTTTAATAAGCTTAATTGAGTAAATGAATAGTCTCCGTGTGAAAACAATACTCTACTCACTACTTTATTACTTGATCATGATAGGTATATTTGACATTATATTAAATTTGTATCAATCTTGTTGGAATGACCAAATTTAACCGTTTCATTTTCTAGTTAAAAAGGCTAGCTAGAGTGACCCCACTTTTGGTTAAAATTTTCTTAAATTGCTGGTTTGGTACATTTTTAAGTTAACTAACGACAATTGCGATTGTAGGGCTTATTTTTCCTTTCTCAATATTTTATAAAGAGACAATTTCCTGGTGGAGTGATACTAATTTGATATTAATATGTGGACATGATGAATATAATATATTACGTATTAGAGTGATCAAGATTGTAATTGGACTTTTTTACCCCTTATAATCCATTTTACACATAGAAGTGAGATTAGGGGTTGGCATGGAATGAATGAGTCTGATTAATGTTTCAGGCGTTCGTGATTGTGATAGACTAACTGATTATCACCAAACGAAAACAAACAGAACATAGATATATCTTCGTTGAATTGAATGACTAATCGTGACAAATAAAAATAATAAATTAATGATATTAACTATATTTTTAAACTTCATTACTAAATTTCCATAGAAAATTATAAAATCTAATGGTTATTAACCTTAGGTATTATACTTTTACATGGTAATATAACATTTCTTTATCCAAATATATTCTAAAAATAGTGATTTTAATTTTTATGTTAATTGACAAAAGAGAAACAAATAAATAATAAAAAGATAGAGATTGTACAAATGAGGTAATAGTGTTTTGTGTGAAAAAATATATTTTAAAATGGGTGAAATAATTAGACAATAAAAAAACATGAAGAATTTTGAAAGTGGATGTAAAACCCAGCTAGGATTTTACCCGCTTGTAGTTTGCCCGGTTTGAGCCAGTCTCGAGTCAGTTCGAGCGAGCACGAGCGAGACTAATTTTTAAACTATGAGTATGAGGCTCAAATGGCTATATGAGCATGTTATAGTGGTTGAGTATGTTCGACATGTAGATGATATCTTGAGTTACGCTACAACAGAGCATGGGTGATTAGTGTATACGCAGGTATACATATGATTTTTATGAGTTATCCAGGGTTTTAGGCCTAGATCTAGGCCATTGTAGCGTTTAGTATCCATTTAATATTTTCAGGGTATCTCATTTACATGCATCATAAGGATTTGGATCACTGGATTGTGCCTATCTGGGCCCAGCTTGATTTAGTAGTAGATTTTCACCAGATTGAGTTCAGGGTTCTAGGCCCATATAACCTTCTTACCTTAATTTCTACCTATAGAGTTAATTTTAGGACTCAAGTCAATTTTGACTTTGGATGGTCTAGATCTGAGCTTTTCGTCCATATGTTTAGTGCATATACCCATATGTGGGCCTCACTAGACCATGAGTTGTCAGACAGTTAGCTTGTGCCATGTGATGAGATTAGAGCATTCCATGTCATCCCTAGCTTCCTCCCATTGATTTCCAGAGATTTCCCACAATTTTGAAGATTTTCACCTTAGCGTTGCAGCCACTTTGGCTTGCCACCGATGAGACTCCGGCCCTCCTCTGGCCACTAGATCAGTATGGCCATGACCACCTCTTGGCAGGATATCGGTTTGTACCCACCATCGCCACCGGCATTACCGACAATCCTGACAACTTCCCTTCACCAAGATCTCCATTTTGAGACCACCCACGACCAACGCTGTGGTCGCGATCGTCGGTGGTGACGTCGTTGCACCTATGGCGATTCTACCCTCTTCCAGTTGTTTTCCACCAGCGAACGATTGGACTCCATCGATCGCCATCACCATTATGATCCTTGTTGCCATGGCCGTCGACTTGACTGGCAGCTCCGGTCACCCCGTTCGGCCCGTTTGCCCATGTTCGTGTTCGGCTGCCTGCGTTCACATCCACTTGGTCGTGCCCGAGTTCGCCAATCCGAGCCCATGTCTGTGTCCGTCAGGCCAAACCAGCCCAAATGTAACACCCCGATTTCGGTTCAATTAAGAACTAAATCAGAAATGTTACGATCGAGTCGGGTCATATTTAAAGTTGTCGGTCGGTATGACAATATCGATAAAATAGATTGGAACAACCTTCTTAGTGTCATGAGAATGGAAGGCATCATTAAATACACGTCAATACATATTGAACATAAATATAAGTAAAAAGTAAATAACTGCACTGAGCTCAAGTGTGTCTTCCCACCAAAGTCGACTCAAGATTGCAAAACCTACATATATTATTTGAAAACCACTAGTGACGAATGTTACTGGTTCGAAAATTAACTAATAGACTAGCAAATGGGTATTCCATTACCCACAAAAACTTATGAAACTTCAAGATTGCCTCACACTGGGCAGTAAACAAATATACTTAAGCAAGTGTTGGCTTTCATGCGCGGCTCATAATCGTATTCATACATACAACGCTTATGCGCTCACATCTTCTATATCACCTGCCATGGTACTCGAGTGGTAAAAAGAACAATTAAGTTAGTGCCACAAATTCCGGAAATATGCTACATTACGCAGTACTATCATACACCGCACTACCTCATGGTTTGAAGGAGTACTAGTGCGGCCCATACATATCTCCGTATCACTCATTATCTTATTCGTGAAATCCGTAAAAATGCATGCACTTATTTAATAGACTTAGGGAAGAGGTTTATATCATACATTTCTAGATCTTTAGTTCGAAAACCAACAAGGGAGCTCATCCTTGTAGTTTTATTAAACATGCGTAGAAAATACATCTAAATGGCCTGACATTGGAGGGATGCAATAAAGCACCGCCAATGTCATCTTACGTCTAAAACACGATTAAACTCGACACGCAAGGAGTCAAGCAAGAGAGAGGGTCCTACGGACCGGTAGTCTAAGCTCCAAGTGTATCGCATATCTACGGCGAGCTGAGATTATATGATGCATGTTTGTGGTGTGTGCTCGTATCATTAATACATCCTAACAAAAAGATTATACTAAATAAACATACCGCTAAACACACAACATGTAAATCGAGATAATAATAATGAAAAATAATTAATAAAAAATAATAAATAAATAAATACATACAATCATGAATAAATAGATAGATAATAAATACATAAAAGTAATCAATACTTTAATCATAAAATAATAATATCGTATACTATATACGTAAATGGCTAAACATGAGTAAATATTATATATACTCATATTATTAATCATATAAATAATTAAATAAATAAGTACATAATCATTATATAAATAAATAAAATTTAATTTTAATTAAACATGAATAATAATAATATCATAGTCATCATTATGAATACATAATTAAATATAATTAAATAATAACATACATGCAACGAACAAGTAAATAAATAAATAAATAAATATATATATATATATATATATATAATTTAGTAAACATAAAAAGACTAACATTAATAAGTAAATATAATATTACTAATAACAAATAATCATGTAAACATACATCATATATGATAAATATATAAATAAAAATAAATAAATAATAATGAATAAATCAATAATAGATAAATAAATAAATAAAGACATTTATAACATCAAATTATGCTAAATAATGTGAATACGTATATAAACTAATGTAAGGGCTTTCAAATGACAGAAAACTGTCGAAAAGCAACTGAAACAAGCTGAACCAGATCGAACCAAGCTGAACGAGACCGAATTGAATGGGTTGAACCAACCCGATTTAGGTTAACTAGAAAATAGGTTGGGTTGGCTAGGTTGATGGACACGGACATGGATGTGGGCTGGCAGACTCGGGCATGACCATGTAAACGTGGCTGTGGGCAGGTGGATGCGATCGGGGTGGGCAGATGTGGACATGAGTGGAACGTGGTTAAGCAGGCCGAATAGGGGACGGCGGTGCCCATTGCTGGAATATGCCCATGGCAGCGCGTTGGAGGCTCCTGTCAGTCGCAATTGAAAGAGGGGATGACGGGGAATGTGATGTTGGTGGCGATTGGAGGAGTCTGGCCATGGGCTGGCCAAAAGCAGAAAGAAAGGGGGCGGATCGCCATTGGGTAAGGTGACATTGCCGGTGGCGATTGTGGCCGCGACAGTGGACAGTATTGGTCCCGAGCCATAGATATCGGCAAGGGGAAGCCATTGGGATGGTCAGCTTCGCTGGAGAACACACTCACCGGTGCGAGAAAATAGCTTGAAAGGGTGGTGGCATCTACGAAAACCAACTGCGAAAACATCATCGCCTATAGTGCCGGTGGCGATCGTGGGTACAGACTGATAGCCGGCCGCGAGGTGGTCACCGTTGTATCAATTCGGTGGCTGGGGGCGAGGCGGAGATTCACCGGCGGCAAGTCAAAGTAATGGCAGCGGTAATGGTGGAAAATTTCAAAATCGTGGAAACTCTAGAAATCAATGGGTGAAGCATAAGGCTGAGTGGACGGCTCAGATCTTGCCATCATGGCACGATCAGGACGTACGACAACTTGTTGCCTAGTAGGGCCCACCTATGTGTACATGCACTATACATATGGACGGAAAGCTTGGATCGAGACCGTTAAAAGTCCAAATTGACTCAAGTCATAAAATTGACTCTATAGGTGGGAATCGTGGCAAGAAAGTTAAATGGGCCTCGAAACCTGAACTCAATCTAGCTAAGCCCACAGGGACACAAACTAGTGATCCCAAATCCCTAAGATGCATAGTAAATGAGATACCATGAAAGTCCCAAGCAGATACTAAATGCTGCATCAGCCTAAATCTAGGCCTAAAATCCTAGCTAACTCATAAAAATCATATGTATACCTCGCGTATACACTGATTAACTCATTCTCTACAGTATCATAACAGAACAATATCATATACATGTAAGGTATATTCAACCTCTATAGCATGCCCATATTGTCCATCTAGGCCCCGTACTCATATTCTAAAAATTAGTTTGGCTCAAGCTCGTTCGAACTGACTCGATACTTACCCGAACAGGGAAAAACTAAAATTGGGTAAAACCCTAACCCAAAAATGAGGCTTTACACCAGCTCACCCAGTTCAGCAGTTTGTTTATCCCATTGCTGCTAACTGGCATTGGAACAATGACTTTAAAAAATGAAAAGCATTAAGATCTGTTTTTATGTTTCAATTTATGGATGGTAGTACTTGATTTAACAGTTCTAAGCAGATACTAGAGCATATTTTGAATTTTTCCCAAAAGTAGAAGAAATATTAATGAAGTCAGTGAAGTTTGCAAATTTATTTTAACCAATACTTTTGTAGAAAGAGTTTTTCAAACTGCAAAACCAGTTCATATCTATGATGGGGAGACATCCAAAGAAAAATGACTAAGAACACAATGGCCAGAGCTAAATATGTAGCTTGCTAGATAAATGTAACTCACTATCAAACATGTTCATAAGAAAGTTAAAATCCAGGCCATAGAGATGCATAACATACTGAGATTGTCACTGATGACGAATGACTTGCAACAAGCAGTAAACACCAACTCAATCGTTTTCTTAAGGGTCTTGTTTTTGCTGTAAATTTGCAGTTTTCTGTTCATCGGACTTCCAGGAGTTCTTTTCTACAGGTGTTATTAATGTCCTCGTGAGGAATGGAAGGCAAATCGAGGCAGTGAACATGGCTTATGCATTTGGCCTTACAGAGCAATTTGCACCGGTTCCTTTACTTAAGGCCTATTTGAAGGATGTGAAGAAAACTTCCCAGGTGAATGCTGGAAATACGTCTCCCTCTGCTGCTGAAGTGAGTATTATTTCTACCCATTTTCAAACTTTCTTTTGATTATTTCAGTACTTGAGATTTTTGTCAGAAAACTAGAAAAGTCAGTTTTGGTGCTTCCCTAAAGTTAAAGTGTCTTCCAATGATAGTTGCTTTTGGAGAAGAAACGGAATGTTGAAATTGATATAATTGCACATTATGTTCATGATTGCTGATATGAACTCGCTTATGACTATGTTTTGAATCTGAAATTTCGTAGTTGACATTTACCTTTTCTCTGAACCAAATGTTTTTTCAATTGTGCTGTTTTGGCTGGTGGTGGAGACTTTACACCAATTCATTTCATTTGATCACTTTATATGGCTGTTGGTTTTGCTCTACATATATTTTTTAAAATTGAATTGTGCTCCATAAAGCAGAGTGATGTAATTTATTTCACCTTCTTGCTGTTCTAATTAATAAAAACTTTAGGATATGTTTATTGTGTAGTTACATGCATGTTATGGTCATCTATCTCCTCTTTGGAAGTGAAGTGGCCCCTTGCTTGTGATCTGTTCTTATATTTTGGTTGAAATTTAACTTCACAAAGAAAAAGGGAAAAATCGAAGAAGACAAGGTTTGTGAAGTGCCAGGATAGCATGTATGCCAAGGTTTGTGCATGCATATGATTTTGGTTGGTCTACCGCTGATCAGTTAATTGGGAGGGCAACAAACTTAGAGGTTTTATGGAAGAAATTGTTGAGGAAAATAGTGAGAAAGATGTTGAAAATATAAGTGAGGTGACAAAAGGCTTAAATAGAGATGAAGGGTGCCAAGATCAGCTGTACGAGTCATTAGTACCTTG
This sequence comes from Piper betle, assembly GCA_033002965.1. Taxonomy (NCBI): domain Eukaryota; kingdom Viridiplantae; phylum Streptophyta; class Magnoliopsida; order Piperales; family Piperaceae; genus Piper; species Piper betle. The sequence continues at coordinate 203,673 of JAURVB010000052.1, read as the reverse complement.
TATAGGAATGGAGTTCAGTTCAATTGAAGAAGCATATTCTTTTTATAATGGATATAGCAAAATGAAAGGGTTTGGAATTAGAAAAAGTACTTCTCATTATGATAGAAAAACAAATACTATATGCAGGAAGTTATTTGTTTGTCAAAAAGAAGGTACAAAGAGGATCAATGATAGGAGAGAGGTTGGAAAAGATATTAAAAGAAGAGCAGATATGCGAGAGGAATGCAAGGCAAGAATGTTAATAAAAATAAATGAAGGAGGTAATTGGATAGTGGATATCTTTGATGACATACATTCACATGAGTTTGCAACTCCATCAAAAATATCAAAGATCCGTTCTCATAAGAAAATGACGTCAGTTTCAAAAAATATGATTGATGAACTCTATAATTGTGGCATTGGACCATCAAAAATTTCAAGGGTTTTACATTCTTGTGGTGATGGTTTGGAGGGAGATTTTACTTCTGCTGATTGTAGAAATCATTTGGCCAAGGCAAGAAAAAATAATGTTGGTCGTCAATGTATGAAAGTGCTAGAATACTTTCAAAGTAAAACATGGGTTGAAGAAGGATTTTTCTTTAAGATGGAAATTGATGAAAATAACCAACTTAGAAGTGTTTTTTGGGCTGATAATAGGGCAAGGATGGCATATATGCAATTTGGAGATGTTATTGTTTTTGATGTGACATATAATACAAATAGTTTTAAGATGCCCTTTGCTCCCTTTACTGGCGTTAATCATCATAGACAATCCACTCTTTTTGGATGTGCTTTGCTCGCGGACGAAACAACTAGTACCTTTATATGGTTATTCCGAACATGGTTGGAGTGCATGTGGGGCAAAGAGCCGCAATGTATCATCACTGATCAAGATGTGGCCATGAAAAAAGCTATTTCGGAGGTGTTCCCTAACACTCGACATAGATTTTGTTCTTGGCACATTGGAATGAGTGGGCGGATGCATTTAAACCAATTAGGGAAAGACTTGGATTTTAGGAATGATTACAATGACTGGGTATATGCCGACACAATTGAGGAGAGTGAAGCTAAGTGGATAGAAATAAAAGAAAAATATGATATTAAAGAAGGAAGTTGGTTATATGGAATGTACAATGTTCGTGGCCATTGGATTAATGCTTACCTGAAGGATTATTTTTTTGCCGGAATGACTTCTAGCCAGCGAAGTGAGAGTGTGAATGCTTTTTTGACGGTTTTGTAAATGCTCAAACACCAATTAGTGAATTTGTACAACAATATGACAATGCTATGCATGCAAGGCGGCAAGAAGAAGCTTTCGAGGATCACAAAAGTTTACATGAGAAGCCTGTATTGCATGTAGGGAACAAACTAGAGCAGCATGCAAGATCTATATACACGAGAAAGATGTTTTATGTTTTTCAGGAGGAATTAAAGCAATCTCTTTTGTACAAATGCAAGGAAGTTGGTATTGAAGGTTCAAAACAAATATATGAGGTAAAGAAAGGTGAGGAAGCTCGAAAACATCAAATAGTTACCTTTGAAGACAAGCCGGAAATTTTTGTACAGTGCACTTGCAAGAAGTTTGAGAGTGAAGGTATGTTATGTCGACATATTTTAAGGCTTTTCTTCCAAATGGATATGGATGTCATACCTCAAAAGTATATATTATTTCGATGGACAATCAATGCTAGATTTTCATCAAGTGCTACCTTGAAAACGGCCAATGAGTCTCAAAATTCAACTATTTCACCATTTATGTTGTACTCTTTTCAAAGTGCAATGTATAGGATTTCGAATTCAATTTGTCTGACACCTCAACATTGGGCTGTTGCTATGCCACTGCTTAAAGCTGTTGTTGATGAGCTTGATCATTTATCTTTGATGTCTACATCTCTTGAAGAACAAACTATTCAACCAAGTGTAACACGTGCTACAACAGAAATAAGTAGAACACCATTAGATCAAATCCCTCAAGTTGTCCTTAAAGATCCTTCCAAAGTGAAGAGTAAGGGTCGTCCAAAGACAAGTAAAAGGCTGAAATCTAGCTTAGAGATAAATATGACTTCTCAAGTTAAGAAACGGAGATGTGGAATTTGCCAAAAGCTTGGTCATTACATGAATACTTGTCATTTATATAAGGTATAAGAATATTGAATGATTTGTATTATATATTTTATGCTTATGAGTACTTTGTTAATTACATATTTGTCTTTACAGGAAAAAGATTCGCAAGAAGGGAATTCGGGCAACAGCGTCGGGAATGAGCCCTTGAATTAACAAAATAATGTTGGGAATCGACGACCGCTTCGGCAGTTGGAAGGTTTGTATTTTATAATGATTTTCTTCTGGCTAGATTAGGCATCGAATATTAGGAATGCGAGAGGATGACTGCTCTTACATTTTGTCGTGTGTTCATTCTTATATTACAGAGGTAAGCAATCAAATGTTGGAGCTCTAAGAACAGAACCGAGCAGGTCCAACGCCACCTTCTCATGGAAGTGAAGTTGATGGTAGTGGTGGTGGAACTAGTAATGATCAACGACCTTGGGTATTATTGGTGATGTTGTAGGCCCTGTGGTCATCGTCATAATTTTTTTGAATCAATCAATGTTTTGAAACATAGGCAGGAAACAAGGAGAAAAAGCGTATTTGTTCTCCAAGAGTAATGAATTACTATACTATTTTTCCTCGATAATTAATGGAAAGCGATTGAATTGGTACGGGTGATTGTGTGTGTATGTTGATGTTGGATTTATCTATCCTTCGCTAGAAACTTAGATTTATCCTTTTCTAGCGAGGTCAAACTTTTATGGCTCCGAAGGAGAATTCTTGTCATAATGTCATTGGAGTTTGTATTCGGAAGCATTGTTCTTGTTGCTTGTACGTTTTTGGTGCTACTTGCACTTTTATGGGAAACACTACAAGATCAATAAAGCTACCCAATTGTTGCATGAAATATTTAGCGGTTGGTTCTGCAACAACGCCATGGCGTTTTATGTACATGGAAAGGTCACCACCTTTGCAGTATTCCAGCACAATATGCATCTTCCCATGTAAATATCTAATCTTTCCAGAAAACATGATGACACTCCCATCAATAAATTCAATTTCACTAAACAAAATTATCAACCTGTGAATGGATAATGTAATCCACAAAGTAAACAGGATCGGAATCACCTTGTATATTTCATTCTTTTCACCATCTGCTGGAAGTAATATTTGCATCTACCATTGCTTAAATATGTAACCAAAACCCCTAATCTTCTTAAACTATATAGACAACCCCACATTCTCTGTGATTCTCTTTGATTCTTCAGAATTTTTAATTTTTATATCCCCTTTCGTACTATTTGTCTAACTTCCCCCAAGTAAACCATCCATTAGCAAGGAAATAAATTTCTCAAAAACATTCACATTACAATTCCATAGAAACCAGCTACCAACATATCACATAAAGTTAAGGTATACACTATATACGATCTAGAGCATGCAATTTAAAACTGCCAAATCCAGTTTAGCAAAAAGAAAGCAACTGTAGCACCCATAACTCAAAGAGTTTGTATACATCAGTTGGAAGCAGCAACAGTTTCAGCATTAGCCTCTTCCCAGAAGTAAGTCTGCTTTCTTGTCTTTGAAACGGTTTTCAATTCAGCCTCCGGATCCGCATTGCCTTTCACTGTCACTTTTTGCCGCTCCATATCCACATCAAATGATTCAACACCTATAAAAATAAACCCAATAGATGAAATGAATCCAAGAGATTCTTCATAGTGCAGTTTAAATGACTTCATTAAGGGAATTATACCTGTGACCAAGAGCCCATGTATCACGTCTTCCTTCCAAAGCCATTTTTCATAGACAAGTAGCAAATAAAGGTGAGTCCAGTATCAATTTTTTTGATTGTCCTGCTAAAATGGAAATTTTCAAATAGATGTTCATCGTCGGAATCGTCAGTGTTTGGCTGTGCAGCCAAGAAGCTATGGCTTCATTTAAAGCTTTCAACTTATTGCCATATGGTTGCTGAAGATGCTGCCAGCTCCCCCAGTGGCAACCTTGAGTACATCAAGATAAGCGTATAATGAACAGTTAATTGTATTTAACTTACAAAGATGGTACATTGCAAGACCACACACATCATACCTCATACAAGACTTCTCTGCCAAAATTCGATCTAAGCAACTCCCCGGCATTTCAATACATGTATCAATGAGACTCTTCATAAAGAACAAGAACAACTTAGCTTGCAGTACAAATATTAGCCAAAATAGAAAAGTTGAATCTTGATAAACTGAGCATGAGATTTTTTTGGGTAAATGAAATGCAAAACAAAGGAAGCCCAACATCATAATATCATAATTGATCAGATCTAAAATGGCAAACCTCGCCAAGCCCACTATCCACCAACAGCTCAAATCTTCGCACAGATGGGTCTTTCTTGCTTCCATTCATTAAATGTGCACCCTCTTCCTTTCCATCTTCATTATTTTTCTCTGCCAATTCACTTCCTTCAGCATCTTCGGCTGTCTTTTCTAAATCCATATTCGCAGCAGAATCTGGCAATTCATTCTGAAATGTTAATGAGCAGAACAGACATATATGTAATGGCAAGATATTTAGCAAGTTCTAAGGCAACCAAAATATAAGAATCCACTAACTCGAATAGATACCTCGGCAGATATCGATGGAACTGACAAATTAAGATGCACCGCATCATCTGGGCTAAATTAGTGAGTGGAATTTGGATGAAGATGTTGTAACAATTCCCACCTGAAAACCATAAAACCCAAAATCACCCATCAGCATTCGGGCGCATCGACGGAAGCGACGAGGAGCTTGGACACAGCAAGCTTCTAGCTTTGTAGCTTGGGCGGAGAGACGGCAACGTCGAGAGGGCGGTGGCCGCCAGAATCGACGGCGGTGACGTCCGCACCTGCGGCGAGCAGCATCAGGACGGCCTCGACGGCGTCGAGGGAGCCGCCAGACACAGTGCAGTGGAGGCGTGTGAAATTGGATGCAGCTGATATGATATGGTTAGGGTTTTATCATACATATATTAATCTGGACCGTTTATGTAATTGGACGGTCCAGATTAATATGGGGCGCACATAACTTCTCTGCCGCTGGCTGATACAAACGCTTCTCTTATTATTTTATGGTTAGAGTATTATTTATGTTAATGTATTTTTCATTTATCTAATTATCTATGAGTGTATTTTATTTATTATTTATTATTATTATGTCTCGATTTGCGTGTCACATGTTTAGTTATAGGTTCATTTGTACTATTTTCTTTATTAGGATGTATTGATAATATGAGCACACAGCACGAGCATACATCATTTGGAGATGTTAGTATTTTACTTAGTAATGGGTTCCGATGTAGGTTTTGGAGTTCGAGCTCGCTATAGATATGCAGACACTCTTGGAGCTTGGACCACAGGTGGTAGACTCCCTTTGTTTGATCTCTGCTTGACTCCTTGCATTTTGATTTTAATCGTGTTTTAGACGTAGGATGGCATCGACGACGTTTTATCTGACCCCTTAGATGTCGGGCCATTTAGTCGTGTTTTCTACACATGTTTAATAAAACTACAAGGATGAAATCCCTTGTTGGTTTTCAAGCACCAAAACTATATTATACAAGCCTCTTCCCTAAACCTATTATATGAGTACACCACTATTTCAAAAATTGGCTGATTCCACTCGAAATTGACGGATTTAAATCGGATCGGAGGCAATCTAAGTAAAAAAAATGGGTAAATCGGTCTTCAGGTCAAATTGGTTCATGAATTGGCCGATTTCGGACGGCAACAGGGAAGACCCCCCATCGCCCAGTGTGAAGCAATTCTAAAGTTTCCTATGTTTTCGTGAGTAATGGAATACCCATTTGTCAGTTTGGACTAATTATTTTGGATCAGTAACACTTGTTACTGATGTTCTTTATATCATATATGTAGGTCTTGCAATCCTGAGTCGACTTTGGTGGGAGGAAAGAAAAATGCTACACACACTTGAGCTCGGCATAGTTATTTTCTTTCTTACTTTTATTTATATTTGATGTGTTTTGACACATATTTAACAATGTCTTCTATTTTCATGACCCCAAGTGGGTTGTATCGATCGAGTCTTACCAACCAACAACTTTAGATATGACTCAACTCAACCGTAATATTTCTTGTTCAGTTCTTTGGTGAATCAAAATCGGGGTGTTCCAATGGACAACTCACTTTGTGCCCAAGATTAGGTTGATGGATATGGACAATGCTTTGTCCAATGTCCAATCAACTAACGCCCACCCCTAAGTGAGTAGGTTCTTTTGTAATAGATTAGATTAATTCAGACCAAGTAGGTTTAGCAAGGTAAAAGAGAATTGATGGAGGGGCATTTGTGCATGTAATTGTATGTCTTTACTCATTGGAAGGCTAAGATGTGAGTGCAAGGGGTTGGTTTAGTAGAAGGGCTGTCCTTAGGTGCCCTTGCAATGAAATTGCAAGTTAAACCTATCAACACTAAAAAACACAAGATAGCTTTTTACATAGTCCTATGAGGCCTAATGCGAGTTCTCATGTTAGTCCATGGTGAGTTATATACACAATCCACTATTTTCATAATTGCTATTACAATTTACAATTGCAAGTGGAGTTTTGCTACTTTTAGTTTGCTGACTCTAGATGAAACACACATTTTGAGGCTCAAAACTAGTCCTTAAATTGATCCAATGATTAAATGGACCTTGCCTTTCCATCTTGAACATTGAAATTAAGTAGGATAGTAAGTTTTTTATCAATCCAAGTTTTGGAAGGCTGTCAAATAATTCTATAACTAGAAAAGGTTGAACAAGACCAGTTCGGGTTGGTTCGGGTAAAAAATAAGCTCAGCTAGGTTGTCTTTATCTGGGTGGTGTAAAACCCACGATTCAAGTCAGGGTTTTATATTCAGAACCGGTTGGTTCGACCGTTATTTTCGAGTCAAGTCAGTTTCAGAACACGTGTACTGAGCCGATGCTAGTCGCGTGTATGAGCTATGAGGGTCATGCGTACCCAAGTATATGATGATAACGTCATGAACACAGCAGAACAGAATGAGTTATCAGATATATACGAGTATGCCAGTCATTTTTTTATTTTTATATATAGTGGATCGTAGAATTAGTTTTAGGCCGTTTACCACGTTAGGATGCGTTACGGCCAATTTGGGTGGGTTGTTAGTCATAGAGCATATCATTATGATGTTTTGGTGTTTGTTTGATTTTACGGGATTTTCCCCGATTTTTATGAATTTTTTTTAGGATTTAATACGACTTAGTTATTATACTTGACTCGAGCCGGAGACGAGTCAAGTCTTATTTACAAGTTTGCCACCCAACCATTTCTTCACCACCCCCGACACTTTCCCCTTCCAAACCCTAGCCACCCCCACTGTTGGTGCCGCCACCGCCGGCGCCGTTGTCGCCTTGCCACCGGGCGTCGCCGCCTAGCCCCGCCATGGCATCGCCGCGCCGCCCCGACCAGCCCCGACCGCTGCCAGGTCGCCAAGATGCCGAAAATGCCGTGCCTAGCGCCACGGCTACGTTTCGGTCGTGTCGCTGATTCCGCCGCCGGCGACCATCGCCGCCACGATCAGGTGGCCGCCTCGACACCCTCAACCCCCTAGCAACCTTCCCCGACCGGAACGTAGGCCAGCGCCGCCCATCCGGGCCGGATCTCCACACCACCACGGCCAGCCTCTGTTTTAGCCATTTTCCGGCGAGCCACCACCTTGGCCGACCACGTCGACGTCGTGGATGTGTCGGGCTCGCCGAGCCAGTTCCAATGGTACCCAATATGACCACTTTCCGGCCAGTAGACGCCGCCGGAAAACCGCCGGAACTTGCCGGAAAACCACCGAAACCCGCCGGAAAACCAGATTTGCAGGAATTTGGCAGATCTTCCGCGGAGTTTATCCAGTCGAACCTGATCGACTTTGGACACCGATCGAGCGCCGGATTCGAGCTCCGAGACGCTCGACAAGAACCCTAGTCATCGTCGATTGCCGATGACGTGAGGTATAATTACCTCTGAGTTAGTTATTTAAAATTGATGATTGTTAGCATAGCATGATAGGATTGAAATCGATGATTGTTAGCACAACATGATAGGATTGATTGATTCCCATGATAAAAGTCTGAGCATGAAAGAAGTAATGATATGTATGATATGATTGGTAATAGGTAAATGTTAAGTGATCTAATGAGGTAGATCGAGTCAGAGCATGATAATGGATCACGATATAAGTTAGAAAAACATAATAAAATTGGTATGAGTAGGATGAGTTAGAATTATTAACATTTATGATTATTTAACTATTGCTGGATGTTGATGATTGAATTGTGTGTGATGTTCATTGTGTTTGATGCATCATTTAGTTTGCGGGCTTTAGTATTTAGTTTTGATGTGTAGGTACGGAGTAGGAGCTTGCCGCATAGGCGCGATGACACACTTGGAGCTTCTACTAGGTCCATTTAGGACTCGCCTCTGTTTTACGCTCTTCTATTGTATGTTTATTTTATTATCTGCAGGACGGGTTAAGTGGCGCTTTATCGGATCCCACTTAACTCGGGCCATTTAACCGAACAGTTTTTCGGATTAATAACCCCTCGAGGATGAGATCCCTCAAGGATGATTTCAAAAACAAGATCCACCACAAGTTGCCTTCGGGCCTATTATAGAAATCCCTTCCCAGCCATATATATATATATATGTAGTTTTCACATTTTTAGTGAGACGAGAGATGGAGAAACCAACTGCACGTACCATGAGCGGATGCCGTGACAGTGAAAGCGGGCTCTGGATTAGTGCCAGTAGACTATTCCATTCCCGAGGGATCCTGACAACTCTGCGTTTGAGTTCCTCACACCCGAAAGAACGTGGAGGTTTATAGGTACTGTTTAGTACAGCGCATGTCCGGACTTGTGGTTCAAAGGGTACTAAAGGCGACTGCTTGAGAGTACTTGGCCTTCGTGCTCATGGCCAGGAGAAATATGGAGGTAAGGAGAGGGCTTAGGATAAAGTTTTAGGTGAAGTACTGAAAAAGAAGTGCCGTGAGTGGCACAGTACCAGATAGATCGAGATGCTACCGAGTCTGCAACCCAATGGCTCCTCAGTAGTGCCCTTCAGAGTGTTCACATGGAGCATATGATGTTTTCTTTCATATGAGAGTTTGCTTTCATAGCCAGCTTGTTATAGTTATTTTATTTTCTGGACCAGTAATACTTGTTATTGACGTGTTTTTATATTATATGTAGGTAATAATCACGAGTTGGAGGAGCCAGCTTGGACGGAGGAGCACTGTTGTCACTTGCACACATGTCAGTCGATAGAGTGGTTAATAATTTATTTATGTTGCTATTATATTGTGAATGATGTGAAATGCTAAGACATGATAGGATATGATTAAATGTAATGAGATGATGTTATGACATGATGAAAAGCTAAGACATGATGACAAGAGGTGAGATGTGATCAGAGTGCACAGCAGAAGTATGGCCTAAGTTCTGTAATGAATATACAGTATATTAGATTATGTCTGATTAAAATTGTTGATATATGCATATATATTGGTATATATATTGTTTTGACAGGGTGGACTCTAATTGTACTTTTAGGGGAGATTCTGTCCTTTTTATTTTAGAATTTTCATTGAGTTGGATCGTAATTGTATTGGTGTGTGCTTTAATTGCATGTCATTCATGTAGTACCATGTTAGGCTTTGTGCATTCATCAATGCATTGCGAGTTGTATCTTCATCTTAAGACGCCGAGATTGGATCCGCATGAGTTAGGTTTGGGTTAGCTGACCTAACCGGGTCTTGTAACATACTGGTTTGGTTCACGAGTGTGAACCGGATTTGGGGTGTTATAGGTGGCGTATGAAGAGAATTGGCAAAATTTGAGTGCATTGGGCAATGACCGGCACAGAGTGAGCCGAGTTGGGTCACAAATGAGTTGTGGACAACAAATGGAGGAGCAAGAAAATGTGGAGAAACCAATGCGAGTGTGGACTTGAGCAAACTCTAGGCAATCTGTCAAAGTACAAGGCAAATAGGTAGCAATAGTGAGTGCAGACAAGCTTGTCAGCGCAAGAAAGCTGGATGTAAAATCTGGCCCATCGGCCGGGCATTTTACTCCTGGTTTTGTGTTTGGCTCAATCCTATTAGCATGCTGATTGATCTAGTTAGATTGGTCTGTTGCAAATGGGATCTTTTGTGTGGTATTGTAGGCTTGGGCATTGGATGAGTTTGTCGTCGAGTTATCCAGTTGACGCCAATTGCTAAGTCGGTGTGTGTTGTTTCGGTTGTGTAGTGTAGTTTAGGGCTGCGTGTTGTGTTAGGGTCATGTTGCATACCTTTGGGCATTTTCTCTCTCTCTCTCTCTCTCTCTCCTCTTTCCCCTCCTCTCTCTTTTTCTCTATTTCAATCCCTTCCTTTTTCCTTCCCTCTCCATCTTTCTCTTTCCCTTTCTCCTTTCCCCCTTCTTTCTTTTTTTTTTTCCTCCTTTTCTATTTATCTTTCCTTTTTCCTCCCTCCCTTTTTTTGTTTCCCTTTTTCTCCCTCCCTCCTCTTTTCTTTTCTTTCTTTCGTCCCCTCTCTCCTGGCCAACCATCCTCCCTCCCTCCTTGTTGCTCCTCTTCTTTCCCCTTTTCTCCTTCTCCTCTTCCTCCTTCTTCCCTTTCCTTTCTCCTTCCCCTCCCTCTTCCCCCTTTTCTTTCCCTCCTCCTCCCTTCCCATTTCCACTTTGGTACTTCTAGTGGCTGAAGTTGCCCCCTAGCCTTTGATGTTCAAATTTCATTTGTTGACAAGTTAGACACTTTGAAACAAATGTACTTATATCCTTTTTCATTCCTAGCCACCAATACATTCTTTTCATTTCTTGGTATATCTTGGTAACTCCTAGATAAATGACGTATTTAGAGTGATGTACTATCTATAAGACTTCTTGTCTTAACTCCTCACTACTTGGAACACAAAGTTGACCATCAAATATAATGTCTCTATCTTCTCCTCATCTATATCCTGAGCCACTTTGATTTTGTTAACTAAGTCATTGACGACGGTCAAATTTGCAATGAGTGAATATAACTTGTGTTATTTTGTAAATTAAGATTATATTTTGATAGTTAATGTTAGGGTTGCTAATTGAGCGAGCCAGCTCGTGAGCATGTAGCGTTCGGCTCGGCTTGGCTCAACATTTAAACGTTTGAGGTCAAACTCGACTCGAACTCAAATCTTATGAGTCGAGTTTGAGCAAGGCCATGTTCGACTTGACTTGACTAGGTTATAAATCGAACTTGACTCGTAGCTTGACTCAAACTCGATTCATAGCTCGAATCAAACTCGATTCGTAGCTCGACTCGAACTCGATTCGATAAAATAATATAATAATATAGTATTTATATTATATATATATATATATATGTCTATATATATATACATACATACAATATAACAACAAAGAAGCAAGATAGTTGAGATGGTAAGTATTTAAGTTGATGACCTCAAGGATGTGGGTTCAATCCACATTAATTGCATCTTTTTTAAGTGAGGCACTTTTGAATTTTAATCGAGCCGATTTCAAGCTCACAAACGAGCTGGGTTTGAGCTCAAGGAAATTAAACAGTTTAAGTGTATTTGATCTCGAGTCGAGCTCGAACACATAAAAGATATTCGATTCGAACTTGAGCATGTATGTTCAAAACTCGTTCGATCTCGAATCAAGTTAGAATGAGTTTCGAACTATTCGAGCCTCGCTCGTTTAGCACCCCTAGTTTATGTATATTATTTTTATGCCCTAGGGCTATTTTTCCTATCATTTTTGGCTTAAATTTAAAATTTTTGAAACATTGCAACTCATAGCAAATACGCGTAAATCTTCAGCCAATTCTACATAAAGAATGATGTTTTGAAGGATATTAAATAAGACTTGTGCACACGTACAAGTACGAACAACCTCTCTACCACCAACCTAGGCCAGACCACACCAAATCTCTCCATCTGACCAAACCTGAAAATTCATGCACATGCTTTTGACCAAGAAAGGAAGTCCGCACACCTACACCTCCTCCCCACCTTTTAGACAAATCTACATAGTCCACCCAAGCCTCTCTTCTCAAACTATTTGATGGACACCTTGAGTGCAAGAAAGGAATATATCCATTGACTTCCAATGATTAAAGGAGACACTTATGTGAAGTAGTTTAGATAAAGTTGCAAGGAAGTTTCCTCCACCAGTTTGACATGTCCCTCCAATTTGAATTACTTGAATCCTAGGGGACAACTTCACTGACTTTGCCAACCGTGTTGAGACAAAATGGGGACAAGAATGCAAACATAATCAAAAGTGTGGATGATAGAATCAACACCTGCCCTACTTTAAAGGAAGGAACTTACCATGAAGTTGCCACATAATCAAAAACAGTTCTACCTTCATTGGCTATATATACACTCACTCACATTGTAAAGAGAGACAAAGATAGATAGGGGGTAACATATACATACATAAATTAGAGGAACGTATTGGAGGAAGAAAACCCACCCTTCATCTCTTCACCTTTCATCCTCTCATGCTCCACTCCACCAATCTGAAAGAGGAGTCGAAGGTTGCAGAGAAGAAGTTGTGGAAGCTAAGTTATAAGGAAGTGGCACTGTTGAAGAGAAGTTCATGTCGGGGCTTCACCATTACAGATTTGCATACCCATTTCCCTTATCTTCTTAATGTTATCTTCTTTGATGAGCTTCATGGTTTATTATTCTTACATGGGCTAAATGTTAAGTGCTCTAGTAGGGTGTATGATGGATCTTGGTTAATATGTGATATATCTTGTTTGCGTTATCTTGTTGTACTGATTGTGAGTTGATTATTTCATGCCTTTTCTCAGTACTTCAAGAAAGTGGCTAACTTTTGTATAATTAAGAAATTCGGTTGTGACCTAGAAATAAGTAGATAGATGATGTCCATGAGTGAAGTAGTTTGTGGTTCTAATTGTAGAAATATATTAGAATCATAGACATTCATATAAGAGAGTTGATCGTAATGCACCAACCTAGTTTTGTTTGTACAGAAATGTAAAATGATGCTAGGTGATAGGTTATAAATAAGATGTAGAAGCCCATTCTAATTAAATTCATTTTCCTGGATATCAATTGTGATTATGTGTAACTTGATTAACATAACAAAATGTGCTACCTATTAGACTAGTGAAATTATCCATCCAAGATCCATTTTCATGAAGAGAATTTGTGTTTAACTTTGGTTGTTGTTTTTGTCTTCGTATCTTTGCATAATTTTCTAAGTTAGAATAATATACCAATTTCATACCCTTACTTAGTCTATTAGCTTTAGAATAGATTTCCATCTCATCATACACTCTTTGTAGACAACTCATTAGGTTTAATAATCTAGCTATCATTAGTATAGTAGAACATCAAATCCTTAAGGAAATGATATTCACTCATTAATCTATTACTTGTATGACACGCGCACTTACGCGATGCATTGAAATAAGATATCAACTTGCATATTAGATTCATTTCTATGATATCCTCCATCATCTTCCACCGAGTAGCTACAATGGTTGAATAGTTGTCCACATAGATTTTGGCTAAGAGCAATCAACAACTACATTAGCTTTTCCTAGATGATAAGATATGCTGAAATCATAATCCTTGATAAACTCTAGCCATGTTTTTTTTCTTAGGTTCAAGTCAAGCTATGAAAAAGATATATTTGAGGCTCTTTGATCAGTGAATACCTTAAATTTATATCCATATAGATAATGTCTTTATAACTTAAGTGCAAAAACTATTGCCCCTAATTCTAGATCATGTGTGGGATAATTCTTCTCATTTACCTTTAACTGTCAAGAAGCATAAACTACCACTTTGTTATTTTGCATGAGAACGACTCCATAACCTTGGTTAGAAGGGTTTGGACAAGTACCAAAGCCTTCTTCTCCTTGTAGCAATGTGAGAATTGGTGCTATTGTTAAACAATGTTTCAATTTCTGGCATTTTGATCCCATGTAAATTTCTTATCCTTCAGTTACAAAAGTCAAAAGAATTGCTATTGTGGAGAAATCCTTGATGAATCTTTGGTAGCAATTAGCAAATCCTAGAAAACTCCCAACTTTAGTAATATTCTTTGCTAACTCCATTCCATTACTGCCACCACTTTTGAAGGATCTACTAATATGCCATCTTTAGAAATAATGTGACCTAAGAATAAAACTTCTTTCATCCAAAAATCAGATTTACTGAATTTGGCATACAACTTGTTCTTCCTGAATACTTCGAGTGCTAACCTTAGATGTTCCTCATGTTCTTGCTCCTTATCAGAGTAGATTAAAATGTCATTCACAAAGATAATGACAAAATCATCTAAGTATTCATAGAAAACTCGAATCATCAATTCAATAAAAGCTATTGGATCATTAGTCAAACCAAAGGCATAAGTAAAAACTCATGGTGCCCATACCTTATCCTGGAAGCACTCTTCATGATGACCTCTTCTTTTATTCTTAGTTGATGAGATCCTGATCTCAAATCTATTTTAGAGAACACTTCTACTAATTTCAGTTGATCAAATAAGTCATCAATCGTTGGTAACAAGTACTGTTCTTAATTATGACTTGATTCAACAACCAATAATCATTGTAAAGTCTAATTGTTCTTCTTGACAAGTAAAACTTACGCTCCCCATGGAGAAACACTAGGCCTTATAAATCCCTTGTCAAACATCTCTTTAACTGAACCTTGAGTTCTTACAACTAGTAGATGCCATTTTGTAAGGTGCATTAGATATTGGAGTTTTTCTTGACAATAAGTCAATAGAAATCCATATCTCCCTCACTGGTGGTAGACTTGGTAGCTCTTCTAGAAAAACATCTACGTATTCTTAGACAACCCTAATTGAAGATAGGTTGGCACCTTGGGTTCTGGCCGAGCTTTTACCACACAAGCTAAGAATCCTTAAGATCCTTGTCTTGGATACTTGGTTGCTTTGACTTAGGGTATTATATATGGTTGGTTCACTACTTTATCTCCTAGGAAGAATATTTGGTTACCCTCTCTTGATAGTAATACTTTTTTTTGTGTACTCTATGATGACATGGGTTCTTGGTTAACCAATCTATCCCTAGAATTAGGTCAATTTTCACCCAATGATATAGAGAAAACTCCCACATTAATAGATAGGTCCTACTTGTTTGCCAACTAGTGTTTTGTCCCCCTTGAGTGTACTTACAATTAGTGGTGGATTTAAATCCCTAGGTTTCAACCCAAGTTTTTTGGCTATAGAACATGAAAGAATGCTTGCAACTTGAATCATGAAGAAGCAAATATGGAATTCTAGAGATAGTAATCATACCTTGAATTAAATTATTGCTAGCTGCATCTCTTGCATTGACTGTATTCAATTTCGCTAGAACTGGTCTTCTTGTCCTTGAGTTTAGGGAAATTCTTCTTGAAATGAGTAGCTTCTCCACATGCAAACATTTGTTAAAACTCTTTAGGCACTCACTAGTATGTCTCTTCCAATGAAGGAAGGCACAAAAAATTAGTTTTCTCACTCTTGTTCCTTTTCCTCTTTGAATCCACATTCTACTTATTATTTTTCTAATTGTTCTAAGTTGTAGTAGACTTGTCATTGTTGCCAGAAGCTGATCTCCCATTGTTGTTCTTGCTCTTGTCCTTCTTGTTCAATGGTCCATATTGTTCAGCAAGAGCATTAATAACACATGCAATAGTTATTGCCACTACAAGAGTCCTAAGTCCTTGACTTGCAACATGGGCCTTGAGTGCAAACCTGAGTGCCCAAATGAACTTGTTAGTCCAAGCTCTGTCAATAGTGCATAACCGAGGTTCAAATAGTTCCAACTGTATGAATTTCTCTTCAAATTCCCTCCAGTTAGGGTACTCTGTTCAATGTTACCGAATTCACTCGCTTTCTATTCTTTGACTTGCTCTAGATAAGAAGTGATATTGAAAGCTTCCATGAATTCAACCTATGTGATCATCCCAAACTGAGAACCAGCAAAGGTAGATCTCTGGGCTGCCTCTCTCCAAAAAGTTGCTTCCTCTTCAAACATGCAAGAAGAAAGTCTTACCCAATCATACTCAGGCAATTCCATCGCCCTAAAGATTTTCAACATGTTTAGAGTCCATGTGTAACACCCTAAATCTAGTTCATGATTGAGAACCGAACCGGAATGTCACTGGTCTCGGTTAGGTTAGCTAACCTGAACCCAACTCTTACGGATCTACTCTCGGCTCTCAAAATGGAAGATGTCAATCGCTATGCATGGGTGAATGCACAAAAATAACCCTAACATGCTACTACATGGATGACATGTAAACCAATTCACATACCAAATAATTGCGATGAAAATCGCTAAGATTCGTAAAATAAAACAGACTGAGTCTCCCTTAAAAGTGCAATTAAGGGCCACTCTGTCAAATCAACATGTATACATATGTGTGTGTGTGTGTGTGTATATATATATATATATATATATATATATATATATCATACATTTTCATTAACACAACTTTCTAATCTACTGTATAATCATTCTGAAGCTTGGGTCTCGACCCACCTATGCATTCTATTCATATTTCTCATCAATTCTGAGTCTTGAGTTACTTGTTGTACTTTTTCAATGTCTAAATATATTTATTAACATGTCATCCTTAGCAATCTTTCTACTACAGCATACACCTTATCACACCCATCATCATGTATTGCATTTCATTACTTCATCCTCAAAATATTAAACATGCTATCATGTGATATGTGTGTATGAAAGAGACGTCACTGTTCCTCCATCCAGGCTAGCTCATCCTACTCATGATCATCACTTACATATATTATAAAAACACGTCAATAACGAACGTTACTGGTCTAAAATATAACTAATATCAACTAACTATGAGAGCAAACTTTCATATGAAGAAAAATATTTACACACTTCTCGTGAACACTCTGAAGGGGCACCTACTGAGAAGCCACTAAGCTGCAAACCCTGTAGCAATTTGAACTGACTGTTTTGCTGCTGTTAATGCCTCTCTCGGCATTTTCTCATTTCCTTTTCTGGTCCCTTAGGACAACTAGTATATCATAAGCCCTCTCCTTTCTTCCATAATTCTCATGGCCTTGAGTACGAAGACCGAGTACTCTCAGGCAATCATCGTTAGTACCCTTTGAACCACAAGTCCAGACATGCGTTGTATTAAATAGTACCCATAAACCTCCACATTTCTCCAGGTGTGAGGAACTCAAAATGGGAGTTGTTAGGATCCCTCAAGATTGGAATAGCCCGCTCACTAATCTAGAGCTCACTTTGACTAGCACATGTACCCACTCATAGTACATGCGAGTCAGTTTTCCCATCTCTCACCTCATTGAAAACTCGATAAACTATATATATGTATGGAAAGGGATTTATATAATAGGCCCGAAGGCAACTTGTGGTGGATCTTATTTTTAAAAACAAACTCGAGGGATCTGATCCTTGAGGGTTACTAATCTGGAAAACTGGTTGATTAAATGGACCAGGCTAAATGGGATTCGATAAAATGCCACTTAACTAATCCCGCAAATAATAAAACAATACACAATAGAATAAAGCATAAAACAAGAAACGAGTCCTAAATGGACCTGGTAGGATCTCCGACCGTGTCCTCGTACCTCTGCGGTGAGCTTCTACTTCGTACTTACACAACAAGACTAAATACTAATGCCCAGTATAATGCATGAATGGTACATTCCTCATCAATCCATACAAGACAACATCTAATTACATGCATTTAAATTCAAACTCTAATTCACCATTATCATTTGCGAACATGCATTTAAATTTAAACCAACACCTATTTACAATCACACCATTTGCATCACAATAAAATCATAAAACAATTCATTATCAAATAAAATCATATAAAATTCTATACCTAATTGTCAGTCATGCGGTGATGGCGACAAGGTTTTGGCTGGCTCGAGTGAGGATTGTGGGGGATAGGGAAGGGACAAAAGGAGGAGGGAGTTAGGTGAGGAGGATGGTGGCGGCTGGATGGTGACGGCTTCAGAGGTTTGGAATAAATAGGTGTTGGGGGGAAAATGAGTGGTCGGAGAGAAAAATGAGTGGTCGAGAAGAAGGTCAAGAGTCATCTTGTAAGGTATCGGGGGAAGAAAATGAGTGGTCGGAGAGAAAAACGAGTGGTTGGGGAGAAAAATGAGTGGTTGTCTCGTAATAAAAACTTGACTTGACTTCTACTCAAGAAAAATAATACTAACTCGTAATAATTCCAAAACAAATCCAGAAAAACATGGAAAATCCCATAAAATGTAACGACCTGCCCGAACTAGACCGGGTGTTACTTAAAATTATAGTTAATGTAAATGTCGCATTCCAGAACATGAATTTAAATACAACAAATAAGTCTCGCAACATATAACATAAATCATAACAATAAATCAAGTTCTCTAAAATATAAAATAACTATCCCACAGTCTCGGACCGTTTCCCATAGCCATATTTATAACACAAGAGAATAATAAGGAAGTCCAATTTTTAATATCGATTCACCATACCTAGGTTGGTAAAAGAACCACCAACCACACTTCTATTCTTTAGTCCAATGCTACTCACTTACGGAGGCAATTCCGTGTTAGTGATAAAACTGCTCACCTGTGGAGGCAATTTCTCATTAGTGATAAAACCACTAAGCCACATAATTAAGTGAAACAAGTCTATATAATCCCTATTATCATTTCACTCGTTATTATTATTATTATTATTATTACAAAAGTCTTTAGTATTTATCTTTCAAGTAAATATGAGATTAGTAATTTGTCTCAGGTCATTCTCATATTAGTAAAAGTCATCTCCCAGCTCATTCTGAGAATAGAAATCGTCTCCCAGCTCATTCTAAGATTAGGTGGTCTCCCAATTCATTTTGAGATTAGTCATGTTCTCCCAGTTCATTCTGAGATTAAAAATTGTCTCCTAGCTCATTCTGAGATTAGGTTGTCTCCAAATTCATTTTGAGATTTGTCATGGTCTCCCAGTTCATTTTGAGATTAGAAATTGTCTCCCAGTTCATTCTGAGATTAGGTGGTCTCCCAATTCATTTTGAGATTAGTCATGATCTCCCAGCTCATTCTGAGATTAGAAATGGTCTCCCAGGTCATTCTGAGATTAGTGGTCTCCTAATTCATTTTGAAATTAGTCATGGTCTCCCGGTTCATTTTGATATTAGAAATTGTCTCCCAACTCATTCTGAGATTAGGTGGTCTCCCAATTCATTTTGAGATTAGTCATGGTCTCCTATTCATTCTGATATTAGAAATTGTCTCCCAACTCATTCTAAGATTAGGTGGTCTCCCAATTCATTTTGAGATTTGTCATAGTCTCCTAGTTCATTCTAAGATTAGAAAATGTCTCTCAGCTCATTCTGAGATTAGGTGGTCTCCTAATTCATTTTGAGATTAGTCATGGTCTCCCAGTTCATTCTGAGATTAGAAATTGTCTCCCAGCTCATTTTGAGATTAGTTGGTCTCCCAATTCATTTTGAGATTAGTCATGGTCTCCCAGTTCATTCTGAGATTAGAAATTATCTCCCAGCTCATTCTAAGATTAGGTGATCTCCTAATTCATTTTGAGATTAGTAATGGTCTCCCAGTTCATTCTGAGATTAAAAATTGTCTCTTAGCTCATTTTGAGATTAGTGTTGACAAGGCTACCGATTTAGGAAAATACAACATTTCATATAGTTATACCAGTTTGGGGAAATACAACATTTTATATAATTATACCAGTTTGGGAAAGTACAACATTTCAAATGATTATACGGACAATACAACATTTCAAATAATTATACAGACAATATAACATTTCAAATAATTATACGGACTATGCAACATTTCAAATAATTATACGAACACACATAATAATTTTAAAGGTGCGGCCATGTGTCGGACTGAGTCAATTCCTTGACCCCGATTGCGTTACAGCGCATGGTGGTCAAATCTGGGCTCAAGCCGACCAGGGATGCCAACAAGGGAAAGTAAAATATTTCAAATGATTATACGAACTTGGATATTTCGAACTCGCAGCTGCGACCAATGATCCTAATCTGAACGAGAATATAAAATTATAGATAAGTATAATTTTATTCGAGTAGAAATGCATGCAACTAAATGACTAATATATATATCACTGTTAAAATTCAACAATATTAAATATTGAATTATTCATGTGATTTAATCATTTAAGTCCTACTTTATATTTTAAATTAATTATCTAAATCACAATTAATACTTAACAAATGATAAAATAATTATTACCAATAAACAAGAATTTAATTTCCCTTTGCGATGATAATTACTTTACCTCGATCTTAATGATTTAGTTGACGATTATAATTTTTAATCGCTACCATTCTTTACAGTAATTTAATTAATTAAGTTATTCAATCAAATTATTTAAAATAATTTATATTATTTTAATTCATAAATATTATTAATACAATTATTTTAATTTATTCGACTCTGTAAAGTTTTGAACTTTATTTATTTTCATTATGCTTTTTATGTTCAACGCGAGTGATTTCTACCCGACTATAGTTTAATAACTCATTTTCTATATTACTGACTCGTTATTTAAATAATCACTTTATTTACCTAATATTAAATTTAATATTGTATAGGTAAAATCTTTATTTTATTAATCCCTTATAAACATCCAATTTAAAATTAATTCACTTATAGTATGCCGATTAATTATCGACCGTTTATCATTACCGTATATTTTTTTTACTTATGTCTATGCCCATTTAGTCCAATAATTAATTAGTTTAGTAGCTTTAACTATAACCCATTAAAATGATTATTTTTTTTAACTCGAGTCGGTATCGAGTCAACACATATTTGCAAACTGCCACCCTCCTCCTTATTCTTCTTCTTCCCGTCGCCATTCTTCTCTTCTCCAAAAATAGGTTCATCCTTCTCCTCCCACCCTTATCTTGGCATCCAATTGAACCACCATCTAAATATCCCAACAAAGCATGAACAACAAGATAAAATCAGCAATCGGGGAGGCCTCATGTGCGTGATTTACAGAAGCAATCCAAGGCGCTGTCCTGCACCAAACCAGGCATGTTCCTCTTCTCCCAGCCTCAAAATCTTTCTTGCACCTTGCTCCAATTCAGATGTTCCACGACCTCAGGCTGGCATCAAAACAAGAAAGATTTGCCACCTTTGGACGTTGCATGGAGTATGGTGGTTCTCCCCACTTCTGCACTTCGCCACCATGAATTCAGGTGAGAAGGTCGTCCATTGTGGACTGTTCTGGTAGCCTAAACTACTGTGAAGGAACCCATGATGCTTTCGACGAAGCACAACTGGTGTCTACCCCTCTAAACGTCCATTACAGCACCTATTGTAGCAGAACGTCGCCACTTCCATCACCCTTGCAACTCCTCCCATTCACCGCTGTTATTCCGCTACCCACCGGAAACCAGGGACATAGCGAGCCATCCCTTTGACCCAGCAACCAGAGGGGTCGTTGGGGGTGTGAGGGGAAGCCTTGAAAACTTGTTTATAGTTGCCCATCTGGCCAACAATTTGCACCCGTCAGCCATGGACGGGATTTCAGTTTTCCAGTTTAGTTTAGTTCTTTTCTTTCGTGTTGATTTGAGACTTTAATTACATGATTAACAAGCTTACTACTAATTAAAAAGAATATGCATGCAAGAAAATTAAGAAGAGGGAGATAGGAAGGATACCCAAGTAAGGAAGAGGCCCCGATAAGGAAGAGGAGAACTAGGCAGCTAAGGTGAAAAATGACGTCCTCTTTCAAATTTATAAAAATGAAAATGACGGCTAGGGTATGTGAAGACACCCTTAGACCCGTATCTCATTTAACCAAGTAAATAATAAAATGGGTAAATAATTAACCGGGTAAAGAATTTAATACGTTCGGAGTATGAATGAAATAAGTTATGTATTTGATCGTAGAATTATTTTTGGGCCCAATAATGCATTAGGACATGTTATAGGGTAGTTTGAGTGGGTTATTAGTTATAGAACATGTCATTTTAATGTTATGGTGTGTATTATATTTTATAGGATATTTTTCCTAATTTTGTGGATTTTTTAAGGATTTATTACAAGTTAGTTATTAAATTTGACTCGAGTTGGAGTCAAGTCAAGTTTTATTCACGAAACTGCCACCAAACTTCTCCCTGACCTTTGCTCTCCCAAACCCGGGTCACCACCCATCTCTGGCCCCGTCCTTGCTGTCTCAAGCACTCCCTGAGCGCCACTCGATCTCCACTACGCTCGGACACCACTGTCCGTCATGGTGTAGATTCGCCGCCGTCCATGTCCCGTCACTGCCGCTGTGTCGTAGACACCTCCCCTTCAACCCATGATCATTTCCCCTATACCCAGCGCCACCGCCGAGGCCTGCCGAGGTCAATCGGTTGACCGACCGACCTTGGCCGACTCATTGCTATTGCTGACAGTCCTTGCTGTCGTTGCCATCCTCATCGCCACCACCATTGGATATAGTTTACCGAGCAGATGCTAACCACCTACCCCTAATTGCCTCGCCGAAAAAGTCCCAAAAAAACCATTGGAAAGTTGTTGAAAAACCACTAGAAGACTGCCAAAAAATAGGATTCGCTGAAATTCATCAGATCTTCCGCTGAATTCAAACCGATCAAACTTCGAACACCATGAGTCTTGAGCTGCACGAACCCTAACCATCGCAAATTACCAATGACATGAGGTATAATTAACTCTAATTTAATTAGGTAAAGGTGATAATTATTAGCACAACATGCTAGGATAGATAAATTAATGTGTTAGAGATTTTTATTGTAGATAAAAATATGAATTGCTTGATTGAATTGTATTAAAACAAATGTTAAGGAACTAATTAGGTAAACTACGTAAGTATCGTAATCTAATGCAACATAGTGTAGGAAATCTTATATGGATTCAGATTGATGTATGGTTGATGTGAGTATGATTGATGTGTGGATGCTATAGGATATGTGAATGCATCATGAGAGGGTGTTATTTTTTATTTTGATGTGTAGGTACGGAGTAGGAGCTTGTCACCTATGCGTGTGGACACAATTGGAGATTCTACCAGGTCCGTTTAGGACTTGCTTCTGGTTTGACTTCTATACCTTGTCAAGTTTTATTTTAACAGGTAAGTGGGCATGTCGAGTGGTGGATTTATTGTATCAAACTCTACACTAGCCATCTAGTCATATGAGATTTCTAGATTAATAACCCTCGAGGATGAGATCCCTTGAGTTTTTTCGAAAAACTCAGATCTAGCTCATGATGCCTTTAGGCCTATTATATTGAAATTCCTACCCAGGCCTATGTATTTGTAATTTTTGCGTTTTTAGTGACAAGTGAGACAAGGGTGGCCGCGTCTTGAGATAGGACATGTGTTCGTCAAAGCGAGCTCTAGAATTGGTGAGTGTTCGTTTAATTCTCAAGGGATCCTGATCTCCAACTCAGAGAAGTGTTGAGGTTTATAGGTACTACTATGTAGTGCATGCATAGACTTGTGGTTTCAAAGAGTGCTGAAGGCGTATGCCTGAGAGTACTCAGCCTGTGTACTCAGGGCCAAGAATGATAAGGAGGAAGTAGAGGGCTGAAAGGAAAGAGAATGATTTTTTCGGCAAGGGATAGTTTAAAGTGGTCAATGAATGAGGATGAGATAGAAAGGGGACGTTGTCACGCGTGGTTGACAACTCCTAGTTATTGCCCTTATGAGAGTTCAATGAGGAAGTGTAATGAGTTTTTCATTCAATAGGAGGGTCAACTCTCTAGTGTCAGTTTGCTATTGGTTATTTCTAGACCAGTAACACTCATTACTGACATCTTTTTATTATATATATAGGTGAGAATTGCGAGGAATGAGTGTTGGCAAGACTGTGGAGGAGCATCACTGAAATCACTCACACATGTACCTACCGAATGTAATTAGTGATGATGATGTATATTGAACTGTGTGGATGATAAATTTAAATGATATTATGTGAACTGCTATAAATATTTTGCATGTGAATGAAAATAGAGAATGAAAAATGAATAGGTGAGCATTGGAGTTTAGACTCATAGATGAGGAAAGTAATGATAATTGGAATGTGAAGAAAATGTTGTGTTTGGATTGTATTTTTAGATTTTTAATGTTATAAATATATATACTGCTTGTTGTTGACAGGGTGGCCCCTATTGCACTTTTAAGGGAGACTATCCGTTTTGCTTTAAAAATAGATTTTTCTTTTAAACTTTTTGTATATTTGGTTTGTTTGTTTACTTGTTTGCATATCATTGCATGCATATAGGACAACGTTAGAACCCAAGCATCTCATCCATGCTTTGCATGTTGCATCACCATCTTGAGATGTTGAGGGTTGATCTGGGTTGGTTTAAATGAATAAAGAAGATTAGCTAATAGTTCGATCGCTAGTAAAATTTTTGGGTTGGCTCAAGGGAGAACCAAAATAGAGTGTTACTGTAACATCCCAAATCTGGTTTGCTAGTGGATGCATGGAGGATGAAAGTGCGACACTAACTAAGGGACCCGATCGGTGCCCACCTGTGGTGCTTGGTTAGTGGTTGATTGTGTGTTTATAATTATCAGTATTGTACCTACTAGTAGTGTGTATTTTACTATTTCAGCATGTGTGT
This sequence comes from Piper betle, assembly GCA_033002965.1. Taxonomy (NCBI): domain Eukaryota; kingdom Viridiplantae; phylum Streptophyta; class Magnoliopsida; order Piperales; family Piperaceae; genus Piper; species Piper betle. Next base: position 178,946 of record JAURVB010000052.1, on the reverse strand, counting down.
GGTCTTTGTCGAGTATATTTGGATCACGTCATGTCTCAAATGTGATCAGTTAGGCCCTATTGGCCATAGGTATGTTGCTGTTGACTAGATTCTGACTCATGCATCATGTTATCGTTGAGTATTTCGGTTTGTGAGAGTGGATATTTCTATAATTATGATTAGGCCCTGTTAGCCATATTGTGATTTAAATTGTGTGTGTGTGGAGAAGTTTCTGTTTCCCTTTAGTTTTCTGTAAATAATTATTTTATCCATTTGCCAGTTTTATTGATTTTTCCCTGTTAGTTATTTGAGACTTACTGACACACATTACTAATGCATTTTCTTATATTTATATAGGTACATTGTCATGGCATTGGCCGAACTAGGTGCATGGAACACAAGGAGGCTTGGAGGATGCTACACAGAGTTGCTTGTGTTGTTTTGTGCTTGTTACCTTTTGTATTGTTTTGTGAGGTGGTGTTATTGGCTACCGTGTGATGGTGAATTGTGGCCTCGAGCCATTTTTGAAATGCAAGCTAGATTTTTGTATTTGTGTTTGTTATTCCTAACTATACCTTTTTATTTTGTAGAGGGAATACTTAGGGCACAAAGGTCTAACCTTTTTATGTAGGAATTCTTCAAGTCTCGGAGTCCTGGAACTGAAGGTTAAATAAATTCTAAGTACTCTAAACCATGTTACTTATATAGGTAACTGGAACAAAGAATAAACATTAGAGGAGCTTCTAGGCTTTGTTTTGCATGTTGAATGGCCCTTGTGAAGACTAGGCAAACCAACAGTTTGAAGAATGCAAAATTTGGTTGTAAATGCTCTTTAATGTGATCTGAATGAGGTGGAACCCCTCCAAAATATTTCTGTGCGTGGATGTGAAAAATGTGAATGCTCTGCGACTATTTTATGAATTGTGAATATTTACGGTCGCAAAATTTTTTCTAGTGGCCCAGTTATAAGGGAGACTCTACCTGATTTTCTCCAAAAATTTTAGTCTCCTTTGTAGCATAGACACATCTAGGTAGTCTTTACATGCATTTTGAATTTTGTTTGTGTATTAAAATTTCTCAGGTTTTCATCTTCTAATACCTTGAGTGTTTTAGGTCGTTGTGGGTCGATTTTGCATTTTAATGGGTTATAAATTAGCATCACAAACTTTACCAATTTGATTCAGTTCACGAGCAGGCCGAATCTGGGTGTTGCACTGGCTGACAGGCAAGTTTTGATGTAGGCAATTAAATGGACCCGACAAATTAGGTCAGGTTGATGCAACTTTGGAGGGATTGGTGCTTAGTTGATAGTGACTCTAGCAGTTGTAGGCAATGTCGGCTGCCAAGATTGGCATGGCTTGTGGTGGAGAATTGAACCATGGTGGTTTGATGGTTAGAGATAAGATCGGTTGGTGGCAGTTAAATCAAATTTTTCCCGGTAATATGGGTCTCTCTTGGACTTTTTTGCCTATTTTTTGACAAACTGATGGGCCACTCATTTTACAAGGAAAAACATCAAATGCTCAGAAAGATTAAAGGCTAATCTAAGCTACTTAATGGCAGAGAGAATATGAGAGTTTCTTACAAATGTGAGTATTATCTAGAATTTCCAATTTCACTTAGTTTCTACTTAATGGCCACCAATTTCTAGGCTTTAGCATAACTTCTTCCTCTCCTCTTGGATCGCTTCCCATCTGCTGCTCGACTTTAATGACGTCCTTTCTAGATTTTTCCCTCAAAACTCTCTCTAAATTAGAAAAGTAAAAATCACGGAATAGAAGGGGATGAGAAGATGAGAAGAGGCGGTGGATATGGGAGTTAGGAGAAGAGGTGAGAGGAAGAGATTAGGTACCTAGAACGAAGAAAAAACAATGGAGGAGCTTCTAGGCTTGGTTTTGTAAGTTGAAGGGCCGTTGTCAAAACAAGGCAAACCAATAGTTTGAAGAATGCAAAATTTAGTTGTAAATACTCTGTAATGTGATGTGAATGAGGTAGAACACCTCTAAAATGTTTTTGTGTGCGGATGTGAAAAATGTGAATGCTCTACGTTTGTTTTATAAATTGTGAATATTTACAGGTTGTGAAAATTTTTCTAATGTGTAACACCCCAATCTGGCTTACTTGTGAACTGAATTGAAAATGCTACAGGTGATTGAACCGTTCGCTAGTCTACTTAATTCCGTCAACCCAACTTAGATCTACCCTAGGCGTCTCAAGATGGAGACGCAAGCATTCAATGTATGGATGAGATGTTTAGGCTCTAACATTGTTCTAGATGAATGGTATGATATGCAATCATATTCAAAATAAAACAAACTCGTTAAAATTCTAAAAACAACGATTTGAAAACTCAAAACTATCATAGTCGCCCCTAATACTGCCATAGGGGCCACTGTGTCAACAACAAATAATATATATATGAAACGAAAAACATTACCAAAACATGGTATTTCTCACACAACATTCACATCATAATCATTTTTATTTTACAAAGTTGGGTTACCCCATTAGCTCATCCTATTCAATTATATATTAACCGTCACACAGATCATATCATTAATTGCACACAACATTTCCTGCAATAAAATATTATAACATTTTATCCACAACCATACACAGTAGTTCAACACATCACATTCTCACTCATTCTCGGCAGATACATGTGTGCATGTTGCATTGCTACTCCTCTGTGGCCTTGACAACACTCATCCATTTAGGTTGTTACCTATATATATAATAAAGAAAAGTGAGTAATGAGTGTTATTAGTCCAAAAATAACTAAATAATCAAACTGACACATGAGAGATGACTTTCATGTCAAATAAAATCAATTATATATTCTTGTACATTATAATCACTCATAAGGGCACAAATCAGGAGCCGTAAGCCTCGGCTTGAACAACGTCCTATTTTGACTTGTCTTATGCCTCAATATTTTCATACTATCCCATGCTCGAGAAATCCATGCTACTAAAGTGTAAAGACCCGGAAAAAAAAATTTTTTTCGCTGGTTAAGTATGAATTACCCAGTTAAATTGAAAAGTAATTTCTAATCGGACGATTCTAGTTGAATCAGTCGAGTCGAACACATTAATTAAGTGAACCATACCATTTAAGAGGTTGAGTGAAAAGGTTAAGTGAACCGTGTTAATTACCCAATTACCCGGTTAAAGGAATTATGATGAAAGGGTGCTTCCACAAACCCTAGCCGTCATTTATTCTTTAAAAAAGGAGAAGGGGTCGTTGAACCTAGGAAATACCAATGGATGATGGGGTGTGAGAATTTAATGAAGGGGTCGTTGAACCTAGGAAATACCAATGGATGATGGGGTGTGAGAATTTAATGAAGGGGTTGTTGAACCTAGGAAATACCAATGGATGATGGGGTGTGAGAATTTAATGAAGGGGTCATTGAACCTAGGAAATACCAATGGATGATGGGGTATGAGAATTTAATGGAGGGAATGGTTGAAGTGTATATATATGCAGGAGGAGGGAGTATTTCATCCCTCATCTCCGTCCCAGGCGACCTCCCCATTACTGTGTGAGTATTTCATCCCTCATCTCCGTCCCAGGCGACCTCCCCATTACTGTATTAGGGTTCACGGATCACAGTCAGACGTAATCACAAATCAGGTACGTATAATAGGTAGAACATCGTATTTTCCTTGTTGGTAGCCTAGGTCGGCCTGAGCCCAGATTCGACCACCATGCACGAAGTGCAACCGGGGTTAATGAATTGACTCAGTCCGACACTGGGTCGTGTTATGTGTGTGAATCATGTAATGCATCGATATTGTTTTGGAGTAGTGATAGCCGCCCCATAAAAAGGCTACGGCCGGGGTGAGTGAGGCACAGCGATTCCTCCATCGCACTAGAGTGCAGTGATTGCCGCCCCATAAAAAGGCTACGGCCGGGGTGTGTGAGGCACTGGCACTGAGTGCAGTGATAGCCGCCCCATAAAAAGGCTACGGCCGGGGTGTGTGAGGCACTGGCACTAGAGTTGGCAGTGAGAGCTTCCCCACAAACGGGGCATAGCGATCACCTGAGTGCAGTGATAGCCGCTCCACAAAAAGGCTACGGCCGGGGTGTGCAAGGCATTGGCACTGGAGTGCAGTGATAGCCTCCCCATAAAAAGGCTACGGCCGGGGTGTGCGAGGCACTGGCACTAGAATTGGTAGTGAGAGCTTCCCCACAAACGGGGCATAGCAATCACCCGAGTGCAGTGATAGCTACCCCACAAAAAGGCTACGGCCGGGGTGTGCGAGGCACTGGCACTGGAGACGGTAGTGGTAGCCTCCCCATAAAAAGGCTACGGCCGGGGTGTGCGGATCACAGCGGACACCTCCTCCGCATTGTTTTGGAGTATAGCGGAATCGCTCCACCGCATATTAAAATAAACATAAGGAAATAGTGGAATGTACTTGTTTTGTTTTATCTATTATACTACTTAGTGTTGTAATCACTAATGCGGAATTGCCTCCGCAGGTGTGCAGATACAAGATTAGGTGATTGACATCCAGAGTATGGAGCAAAATAAATATGAGGACTCCTTTTCTTTTAAATTGAGAAATAAGTGTGGCTGCTGGGAAACGGTCCAAGACTGTGGGATGTTTATGTATGTTATTATTTATAAAAAATGTTTGACATAATTACTTACTTTTGAGTAACAACTAGCCAGTTAGGCCCACAATATCGTGAAAAATGGCGGGTCGTTACATAAGTTGTTTACATCCTTCGTATAACTCCTTGCCCTTAGCATAGAGGATGTGTACTCTCAGGCATGTGCCTTCATTACCCTTCGAATCCACAAGTTTAGACATGTGTTGTATTGTTGTACCTATAATCCTCCACACTTCTCAGGTTTTGAGGAACCAAAATGAAGAGTTGTCAGGATCCATCGGGAATGGAACAACTTGCTCACCAATCCAAAGCCTACTTTGATTGGCACATGCACATGCTCGTGGTACATGCGAGTTGACTTTCCCCTTGTCTCACATCTCGCTGGAAAATTGATGTATCTATATATATATATATATATATATATATATATAGGTATAGGTAGGGATTATAATATAGTAGGTTAGAAGACATCACAATCTGGATCTGAGTTTTCTAAAACAAACTCAATGGATCTCATCCTCGGGGGTTTTAATTCGAAAATACGATCAACTAAATAGCCAGTGTGGAGTAGGATATGATAAATCCACCACTCGACACATCCGCTTACCTATTAAATCAAATTGTAATAGAAGAGAAGATCAAGCAAGAAGCGAGTCCTAAACAGACATGGTCGATGCTCCAATTGTATCCATGTTCCTAAGGCAGCGAACTCCTAATCTATACCTATACATGAAATCTAAAAGTTAATGCCCACTATTTGAAGGATGTATTCACACATCCTAAACAACACACTCATATCAATGCACTTTCATCAATCCACATTATGATTTTCCAAATTACATTGTAGTTAATTAGCAACATATACTTAATTTACGTAGTTAGATCATTAGCATTCATTCAATACCATTCAAATCATGCAAATTTCATTTTATTCACAATCAAGGTATTTAATCATGTTAATCAATCAAATCCTAACATGTTATGCTAATAGTTATCAATTTTAAATAATTAAATCAAAGGTAATTATACCATCATGTTGTCAACAATCGGCGATGATTAGGGTTTGGTCACGTGTCTCAGGAATTGAATTCAGCACCTAGCAACGCCCAAAATTTGATTAGGTTTGTCAGGAGAAATTTTGCAAAAATCTGACATTTTCCGGCAGTATTTTGCCAGCAAGGTGGCCAGGTTAGGGCTGTGGGTCAATACCAGCTCGGTGAGCTTGACGCAACCATGGTGAGGGCGAGGGCAATGGTGGCAGCCATGGTTGATGCTGGTGGCAATAGTCACTGGCGACGGCTGTGGGCGTTAGGTAGGGACGCCCGATCATGGTTACCTGATTGGCATTGGGCTAGTCTTGCCGACAGGACACGGTCAGGGGGAAGGGCATCTAGGTCGAAGGGGTGGGACCGCAACGGCGAAGTGGCATGGCCGGGAAAGTGGGGAATGGTTTGGCGACGGTCCGACGGATGTGAGGCGGGCGGAGGCAGTGATGGTGGTGGCAATCGGGGTGGCGATTGGGAGAGAGGGGGTGTAAATCCCCATTTTTTGGGTTAGGGTTTTACCTGATTTTAGTTTTGTCCAATTCGGGTAGTTTTGAATCAATTCGACCAAGCTCGAGCTAAAACAATTTTATGAATATGAGTATGAAGCCCAGATGGCCATATGAGTATGTTGTTGAGGTTGAGTATACTCGACATGCATATGATATTTTCAGTTATGATACAATAGAGCATGAGTTATTAGTGTATACACGAGGTATACATATATTTTTTATGAGTTAGTCAGGATTTTAGGTTTAGATCTATGCCGATGCAGCGTTTAGTATCCATTTGGGATTTTCTGGGTATTTCATTAACATGCAGCATAGGAATTTCATGTCACTAAATTATGCCTCTGTGGGCGCAGCTTAATTTAGTTTAGGGTTTGAGGCCCATTTACTCTTCTTGCCTCGATTCCCGCCTATAGAATCAATTTCAGGACTCAAGTCAATTTCGAGTTCGGATGGTCTCGATCTGAGCTTTCCGTCTATATGTATATTGATATACCCATAGGTGGACACTACTAGACCACTGAGTTGTTGGATGCTTAGATCGTGCCATGTGGCAAAATCTGAGCCGTCCACTCAAACTTGGCATTCTCTATTTGAACTCTAGAGATTTCCCACATTTTAGAGCTTCACACCCTTTAGCGCCGCCACCACTTCAGCTCGCCATTGGCTACATCCTGACCCTCCTCTGGCCACACCATCAGTACAGCTTGACCATCTCGCGGATGGCTACTAGTCTATACCCACCATCGCCATCAGAGCTGCTGCAATAGCTGCCGGCGACGGTGTTTTTACTGTCGTTTTCTCACCACCGCCGCCACCCTTTTGGGTCATTTTCCGGCACCAGCAAGCCACCACTGGCCAGTTACACCACCCCCACAACTTCATCTTGCCTAAATCTACATTTTGAGACAACCCATGATGACCGTTGCGGCCTCAATCGCTGCACCAAGCGGTGATCTACCCAATTGCTTGCTATTTTCCGGCCAACTAGTGGCCGGAATCTGCCGGTCATCACCACCACCACCTCTCCCTTGATGCAACCTTCTGATCCCCACCAGCGGTGACCCCAATCAGGCCGCCATTGGCATTCTCCGGCAACGGGCACCGCCGCCCCCTATTCGGCCCATTTGCCCGGTTCATGGTCCTCCTCCAGCGACCATGTTTGCTAACCCGTGTCCGCATCCGATTGGTCATGCCCGAGTCTGTCAGCCTATGTCCATGTCTATATCCATCAGCCTAGCCAACCAAGCCCACCTTCCAGTTAACCCAGACCAGGTTGGTTCAGCTCTTTCGGCTTCGATCAGGTTCAGCTCATTTTTGGACCGTGTTCATCCGGTCTTTCACTGTTTTTGGTAATTCGAGAACTTCTTTATTTGTTTAGATGCATATTCACATGATTTAGCATGTTTTGATGTTATGATTACTTTTATTTATTATTTATTATTTATTTATTTATTATTATTATTTATTTATTTATTATTATTATTATTAATTTCTTATTATTCATGTATTTATTGATTATAATACATGTTTATACTATTACATATTATTATTAATGGTATATTTACTTATTAATATTAATCTTATTTATGTTTATTAAATTATTTATTTATTTATTTATTTATTTATTTGCTTCTTTGTGTGTATGTGATTATTTATTTGTATTTGATTATGTATCCTTGTATTGTGTAACTATGATATTATTAATATTCACTATTAATAACTATTAACTATTTATTTATTTATTTATTTATTAAATTATTTATTTATATGTTGACTAACACGAGTATATGTTGATATTTAATCGTGTTGACCTGTGTATTTATATAGTGTAATTATCTTTTGATTAGGGTATTACTTATGTTCATGTTTATATATTTATTATTTATCTAATTATCTGTGAGTGCATTTTCTTGTTTATTTATTTATTTATTATTTAGTATCATTATGTCTCGATTTGTGTGCCAAATGTTTAATTATAGGTTTGTTAGTACTGTTTTCTCTGTTGTGATGTATTGATGATATGAGCACACACCACGAGCATGCATCATATAGAGATGTTAATATTTTATTTAGTAGTGGGTTCCAATGTAGGTTTCTGAGTCTGAGCTCGCCATAGATGTGCAAATATGCTTGGAGCTTAGACCATAGGTCCGTAGGACTCTCCCTCTCTGCTTGACTCCTTGCATGTAGAGTTTGATCGTGTTTTATACGTAGGACGGCATTGGCGGCATTTTATTGCATCCCTATGATGTCGAGCCATTTAGCTATATTTTTATGCATGTTTACTAAAACTACAAGGATGGGATCCCTTATTGGTTTTCGAACTTAAGCTCCAAAAATGTATGATTTAAGCTTCTTCCCTAAGCCTACTATATAAGTATGCACATTTTTATGGATTTCACGAATAAGAGAGTGAGTGGTACAGAGATATGTATGGGCCACACTAGTACTCCTTCAAATCATGTGGTAATGCGGTGTATGTTGGTACTACATAATGTAGTGATTTCTCGGAATTTGTGGCACTAACTTAATTGTTCCTTCTGCCACTCGAGTACCGTGGCGGGTGATATGGAAGATGTGAGGGTGTAATCGCTGTATGTATGTATGAATATGATTATGAGCCGCGCATGCGAGTCGGCAATTGCTTAAGTATATTTGCTTACCGCCCAGTGTGAGACAATCTTGAAGTTTCATAAGTTTTCGCAGGTAATGGAATACCCATTTGCCAGATTTTATTAGTTATTTTTGGACTAGTAACATTTTTTAATTAACGTTTTTCATATAATATATTTAGGTCTTGCAAATCCTAAGTCGACTTTGGTGGAAGGACAGATAAACGCTACACACACTTGAGATCAATATATTTATTTCTTTTCTTACTTTTACATATATTTGATGTGTTTTAATGCCTATTTAATAATGCTTTCCATTCTCAAGACACAAAGAAGGTTGTTTCGATCTATTTTATCGATCAAGTCGTATCGACCGACAACTTTAAAAATGACTCGACTTGATTATAACATTTCTGATCTGGTTCTTAGGTGGACCGAAATCAGGGTGTTATAGGGGGGAAACATTGGAGTGAAGGTTTTGGTGGCAGTCTTGTAATTAAAAAGTCGACTCGACTCTGATTCGAACCAAAAATAATAACTAATTCCTAATAAATACTTTAAAAAATCAAGAAAAATATGGGCAAATACCATAAAATAGAATACACTCAATAACATCAAAACAACATGTTTTATAACTAGTAACCTACCCAAATTGCTATCTAACATGTTTTAATGTGTTATTTGGCTTAAAAATAAGTTTACGATGGAATACATAAAAAAATAACTTACATACTATCATATACTTTGATAACTCAATTTTTTTATCATTTTTCGATCATTATCATCACATACGTAGGTACACTTAACTCTCATCACTCATAACACACGGCCGACCTTGGCTAAGCACACGAGTCATGAAACTAACTTGACTTGAACCAACGATTGAACTAACCGGTTTGACAATGTAAAACTCTAACTTGAGTCATGGGTTTTACACAATGGCCTAGTTCTAGGGAGACTCTACCTAATTTTCTTTTGAAATCTTAGTCTCCTTTGTAGCATGGACACATCTAGGTAGTCTTTACATGTATTTTGAGTTTTGTTTGAGAGTTAAAATCCCTTAGGTTTTCATCTTCTAAAGCCTTGAGTGGTTTAGGCCCTTGTTGGTCAGTTTTGCATTTTAATGGGTTATGAATATGCATCACAAAGTTTACCATTTCAATTTTGTTCAGGAGTGGACCGAATCGGGGTGTTGCACTGGCTGACAAGTAGGTTCTGATGTAGGCAATTAAATGGGCCCAACAAACTAGGTCAGGTTGATGCAACTTTGGCGGGATTGGTGCTCAAGTGATAGTGACTCTAGCGGTTGTGGGCAATGTCGGCTGCCAAGATTGGCATGGCTTGTTGTGGAGAATCCAACCACAGTGGTTTGATGGTTATAGACGAGATTGGTCGGTGGCAGTTTAGCCAAAATTTTGCTGGTAATATGGGTCGTCTCTCATGGACTTTTTGGCTATTTTTTGCCAAACTGATAGGCCACTCATTTAGGAGGTGAAGGCATCAAATATTTAGAAAGATTAAAGACTAATCTAAGCTGCTTGATGGCAAAGAGAATATGAGAGTTGCTTACAAATGTGAGTATTATCGAGTATTTCCAATTTCACTTAGTTTCTATAGAATATAAAATTACTATTTTCACCTATTTGCAAATTGAGTAGGGTTGATAACCGAGACAACCTATGTAATTGTAATGGTTTGTCACTTCGTATTGCAACCTATCTCTATTGAAATAAATGCTACATGTCTACGCAAGAGAGAACAATGTATTATGATTAACTCCTCTCTATATGGTTATCTATAATATCAAGTGTATGTCTACCTTAATATTATAAATTGTTCTATTCTGGCATCTTTGATTCTCCGACGTCTACGTGAAACCAAATCTCTTGATCTAATAAAAGTTAGGTACGTTTTTGTAGCATTATGATCCAAACAAGACAATCACCCCTCCACAATTACAAAGAAATGATAAACAACTTTACATCATATTGCAATTAAGATTTATTGTACATCCTAGATAGATGAGTTCTACCCCATAAAGCTATATAAAAACTTCATGAAGTTCATTACAAACATCAAGAAATACAAGATAATTAGAGGAAGAAGATGAAAAGATATACAGATATACAAATCTGAATATACTAGGCTTTAGCATAACTTCTTCCTCTCCTCTCGGATCGCTTCCTTGCTGTTGCTTGACTTTAATGATGTCCTTTCTGGATTTTTCCATCAAAACTCTCTAAATCAGAAAACTCAAAAACACTAAATAGAGGGGGATGAGAAGATGGGAAGAGGCTATGGATATGGGAGCTGCGATAAGAGGCGAGAGGAAGAGAGAGCTTGTGCCATCGGATTGGAGGTATGTATTTATAGATGTCTCAAGTTGTTGTCCAAGAAGCTTTCAAGCAACTTCCATGAAATTTCTAGGAAATATCCCATGCTTACCTATTCCATGTGTGTCTTGCTTCCCATGCTTCTATGTCTTGATAAAAAATCCTACCAACTCCACTTTAATTATTGATGACTAGATTCTCTTGTCTCCCCCATTCTGTTGTCCAAAAAATGGTGTTTTATGGTGGAATCTTCGTGTGGAGACTTGTAGCCATTCTCTTTTGTGTTTCCCACATCCAGATAAGGAATGTTCCAGTTGCTTTCATCTTATCAAGTGTTAAGAGGAGCCTTATGAGCGAATCTTCAATCGATGCCTTAGCCTCAAACCTTTTGCCACTTTGTTCGCAAGTCACATAACCATCTTTATTTTCATGTGCAGTTGTCTTTGTCTTGTCTTTAATTTTGGGAAGTTAATGTGCTTTTCAGACATGATCAGTCCTGGGATTTCAATTCCACTTACCTAATCACAAAATGGTTGGATTAAACTTTCCTGTGCAGATAGGACAAAATAATCATGATTAGGTCCACCTTAATCTCGTCGTAAATGAAACATATATACTCATGATTGCTCTTAAACCCATGTGCAAGGTTGCTTTCTTGCTTTGTCCTTGTGCTTTACCATTTAATACTTCCAAATTGGGACAACATCTACACTTAGCAAATGACTGAGTGCTATTAAACCAACAACCAATTGTTTGCCAAATATTTCCTTGCAAATACGATCAAATACCCATGATTAAGCTGATATTTAAAATAATTTCATGGTTTTCATTTATTTGGGTTGCGATCCCTAATGTACAATAAACTAACATGAAAATCTACTCATGAGTACTCAAAACACCTTTTTAAATACGACAAAATAATGACTCTTTATGAAAGTTAACAATCATCCAAACTTATGCACAACAATTGCTACTGCCACAAATATCTATAATCAATAGGCCATATAGGTTATCTATCAATGGATAGTGACCACTACGCCTATCCCACCGACAACTCATCAAAAAATGCCCAAAAACTTAAGTTGACCACATTTTGCAAAACGCGGCTTCGGGTTAGGGTTTTACCCGATTGTAGTTTTGCCCAGTTTGGGTCAGTCTCAAATCGATTCGAGTGACCTTGAACTAGACCAATTTTCAAACCATGAGTATGGGGCTCAGATTGTCATATGAGCATGTTATGGTGCCAAAGTATGCCTGACATGCAGATGATAAGAGTATGAGTTATCGGTACATACTTGAGGTATACATATGATTTGTATGAGTAAGCCAGGGTTTTAGGCCTAGATTTAGGCCGTTACAGCGTTTAGTATTCGTTTTGGATTTTCAGGGGATCTCATTTGCATGCATCTTAATGATTTTGAACTACTGGATTATTTGTGTGGGCTCAGCTTGATTGAGTCGTAGATTTTTACCCAGTTGAGTTAAGGGTTTGAGGCCCATTTATCTTTCTTGCCTCGATTCTTGTCTATATAATCATTTTCAAGACTCGAGTTAGCTTTGACTTTGGATAGCTTTGTAAAACCCACGATTTGAGTCAGGGTTTTATATTCAGAACCGGTCGGTTCGACCGTTATTTTCGAGTCGAGTCAGTTTCAGAACACGTGTACTGAGCCGACGCCGGTCTCGTGTATGAGCCATGAGGGTCATGTGTACCCAAGTATATGATGATAACGTCATGAACACAGCAGAAAAAATGAGTTATCAGAATATATTAGAGTATGCAGTTCATTTTTTTTATGATATATAATGGATCGTAGAATTAGTTTTAGGCCGTTACCCGCGTTAGGACGCATTACGGGCATTTTGGGTGGGTTGATAGTTCTAGAGCATATCATTATGATTTTTTTGTGTTGTTTGATTTTATGGGATTTTCCCATATTTTTCTGGAATTTTTTTACGACTCAAATATTATTTTTGACTCGAGTCGGCGCCCTTCTTTTCTTCCCCAAACCCCGCCCCGCGCCGCCCCTGTTCGTGGGCCACCGCCACCACGGCCGGTGCCGCCTGGCCGCCGATCGATGCCACCCAGCCCGGCCACGGCATCGCCCTGCCGCCCTGACCAGATCCAGCCCCCATCGAACCGCCGCGACGCGAGGAAGCCACGCCCCGACACCGCGGTCGCGTTGCACTTCCGTCGCCGATTCCGCCACCGGCGACCAGCGCCGCCGCGATCGGTCGGTCGCCTCAGCACCCTCAGCCTTCCAGCGACCTTCCCCGACTGGAACGGAGGCCATCGCCACCGTGGCTGGCCGGATCTAGCGACCCATCGCCGCCGGCTCTGTTTTGCCATTTTCCGGCGAGCCGCCGCCTCCATTGGCCACGCTGAGGTCATAGATGAGTCGGGCTCGCCGAGCCGGTTCCGAGGGTACCCAACATGACCACTTTCCGGCCAATAAACGCCACCGGCGATTGTCGCCGGAAAACTACCGGAAGTCGCCGGAAAACCGCCAACAGCCGCCGGAAAATCGCCGGAAAACCGGAATTTCTGGAATTCACTGGAATTCACCGGATCTTCCGCGTGGCTAACCCAGTCGAGCCCATTCGAGTTTCGGACGCCGATGAGCGCCAAATTTGAGCTCCGAGACACGCGACGGAACCCTAACCGTCGCCGATTGCCGACTACGTGAGGTATAATTACCTCCGATTGATTTATTTAAAATTGATTATTGTTAGCACAACATGCTAGGACTAATTATTGATGTGATTAATGCTTAATTATGAATGAAGTGATAAGAGACATGATTTGATGAATAGTGCTTGAATGTGAGTGATCTAATGAGGTAGATCGAGTTGAGCTTGCTAATCGAGTAATGTAACTTAGGAAAAAATACAATAAAATTGGTAGGAATAGGATGGGTAGAATTATTTTCATATTTATGATTATTGATTGTGATTGATGTTTATTGAGTTTGATGCATCATTTAGTTAGCGGGCGTTAGTATTTAGTTTTGATGTGTAGGTACGGAGTAGGAGCTCGCCGCCTAGGCACGATGACACGCTTGGAGCTTCTACCAGGTCCGTTTAGGACTCGACTTTGTTTTACGTCTTTCTATTGTATGTTTATTTTATTATTTGTAGGACGGGTTAAGTGGCGTTTTATTGGATCCCACTTAACTCGGGTCATTTAATCGAACATTTTCCGGATTAATAACCCCTCGAGGATGAGATCCCTCGAGGTTGATTTCGAAAACAAGATCCACCAAAAGTTGCCTTCGGGCCTATTATATAAATCCCTACCCAGCCCTATATATATATATATGTAGTTTTCGCAGTTTCAATGAGACGAGAGATGGAGAAATCGACTGCACGTACCATGCAGAGGATGCCGTGACAGTCAAAGCGGGCTCTGGATTAGTGCCAGCAGACTGTTCCATTCCTGAGGGATCCTGACAACTCCGCGTTTGAGTTCCTCACACCCGGAGAACGTGGAGGTTTACGGGTACTGTTTAGTACAGCGCATGTCCGGACTTGTGGTTCAAAGGGTACTAAAGGCGACTGCCTGAGAGTACTCGGCCTTCATGCTCAAGGCCAGGAGAAATATGGAGGTAAGGAGAGGGCTTAGGATAAAGTTTCACGAGAAGTACTGAAAAAGAAGTGCCGAGAGCGGCATAGTACCAGCAGCAGATCAGTAAGTTCGGGATGCTATCGGGTCTGCAGCCCAATGGCTCCTCAGTAGTGCCCTTCAGAGTGTTCACGTGGAGTATATGATGTTTTCTTTCATATGAGAGTTTGCTCTCATAGCCAGCTTGTTATAGTTATTTTATTTTCCGGACCAGTAACACTTGTTACTGACGTGTTTTTATACTATATGTAGGTAATAATCACGAGTTGGAGGAGCCAGCTTGGACGGAGGAGCAATGAGGTCTTGTGCACACACACATGTTAGATTTCTGAATGTTTAATATTGTATTGTTATGTTATTATATTGTGAATGACATTTTCAAATGCATGAGACATAATAGAATGTGAACATGATCAGAGATGCGCAGCGGAAGCGTGGTGGGTTGAAACCCCAGCTTCAGAAGGAATTCATAATATTTTAGATTTTGTGTGAATGAAATCATGGATGCATGTGTGTGTGTATATATATATATATATATATATATATATATTATTTTGATAGGGTGGGCCCATAATTGCACTTTTAGGGGAGATCCTGACGATTTTATTTCAGGATTTTTACCGTAAATGTAATGATGTGAAAATTGGTTGCATGTCATCCATGTAGTATCTTGTTAGGGTTTTATGAATTCATACATACATATAGTAAGTTGGATCTTCATCTTAAGACGCCGAGATTGGATCCGCACGAGTTAGGTTCGGGTTAGCCGACCTAACCGGGGCCTGTAACATGCCGGTTTGGTTTACGAGTGTGAACCGGATTTGGGGTGTTACAGTCTTGATTAAAGCTTTCCATCTAAATGTATGTTACATATACCCATATGTGGGCCCCACTAAACAACCACTTGTGGGATGTTCAGATCGTGCCATGTGGCAAGATATGAGCCATCCACGTTTGCCCTGGCTTCACCATGTTATTTTTCCATAGATTTTGCATGATTTCAAAGTTTTTCACCATTACGGCACTGCCACTTTGGCTCGCTGACGGTGAGACCCCGGCCCTCCTCCTGCCACTGGATCGGTACGGTCGTGACCACCTCGCGACCGGCTAGCAATCCATACCCACCATCACCATAGGAGGTGCTGAAGTCATTGTCAGCGACTGAGTTTTTTATCACTGTTCATCACCGCTGTAGCCACCTTTTGAGCCATTTTTCAATGCCGGTAAGCCACCTACAGTCAATCCGACCAACCACACAACTTCATCTTGCACCCAGCGGCGATACCACCACTTCTCGACTATTTTTTGGCTAGTTAGTGGCTGGACTCCGCTGATCGTCACCACCAGCACCTCCGCCTTGATGCCCCCTATCAATCCCGACTGATGGTGACCCCAGCCACACCGTCATAGGTGTTTTCTGGCGACAAACACTGTTGCCCTTGGTCTGGCCCGTTTGCCTATGTAGAGTTTGATTACCTGTGTCGCGTCCACCTCGTCGTGTCCAGGTCTACCAGCCCGCCAGTCCGTGCTCAAGTCTGTCAATCCAAGCCCGTGTCCATGTCTGTGTCCATTAGTCCAATTCATGTCCGTCCAGTCAACCCCACCCATTTTTTAGTTAACCCAAACCAAGTTAGTTCAACCCATTCAACTCAGTGTTTAGCTTGGTTCGGTCTGGTTCAACTCATTTTTGAACCATTTTTGTCTGTTCTTCCACCGTTTTCGATAATTCGAGAACCTTATATTAGTTTAGATGCATATTCACATGATTTAGCATGTTTAGATGTTATGATTATTTTTCTTTCTTTATTGTTTTATTTATTTATTATTACTATTCATTTCATATTATTTGTGTATTTATTGATTATAATGCATGTTTATATGATTACATATTATTAATGATATATTTATTTATTAATATTAATCTTAATCTTATTTATGTTTACTAAATTGTGTGTGTGTGTGTGTCATATATATATATATATATATATATTTGCTTGTTCGCGTGTATGTGATTATTTATTTATATTTAATTATGTATTCTTGTCTTGTGTAACTATAATATTATTATTATTCATGATTAATAAGTATTAACTATTTATTTATTTATTTATCAAATTATTTTCTATTTAATTATTCATATGTTTACTAACACGAGTATATGATATTTACTCGTGTTTAGCCGTACATTTATATAGTATAATTATATTATTGTGTTATGATTATATTATTATTGTTGTCATGTCGTTATTATTTACATATTTATTCATTAGTTTATTCATTTATTTATTGTTTATTTATTAGTTATTTCCTATATTATGTCTTGATTTGTGTGTTGAATATTTAGTTGTAGGTTTATTTAGGAGTCTTTTCTATTAGGATGTACTGATGATGTGAGCACACACACGACCATGCATCGTATAGAGATGTCAGTATTTTACTTAGAGGTGGGTTCCGATGTAAGTTTCGGAGTCCAAGCTCACCGTAGATATGCAGGCACGCTTGGAGCTTGAACCACAAGTTCGTAGGACTCTCCATTTGCTTGATCTCTGCTTGACTTCCTATGTGTTGAGTTCAATCGTATTTTAGATGTAGGATGGCATTGGCGGCATTTTATCTGATCCCTCTAATGTCGAGTCATTTAGTCGTGTTCTCTACACATGTTTGATAAAACTATAAGAATAAGATCCCTTGTCGGTTTTCGAACAGAAGCTCCAGAAATATATGATACAAGTCTCCTCCCTAAACCCAGTATATAAGTATGCACATTTTGTTTGCGGATTTCACGAATAAGAAAGTGAGCAGTATGGAGATATGTATAGACCGCACTAGCACTCCTTCAAACCCTGAGGTAGTATAGAGTAAGAGTGTACCACATAATTCAATACATTTACAGAATTTGTGGAACTAACTTAACCATTCTTTTTGTCACTCGAGTACTTTGGTGGGTGTAGTATGGAGGATGTGAGGGAGTGAGCATTGTACGTATGAATATGAATATTAGCCGTGCATGCAAGCCACTTGTTTAAGTATGTTTTCTTACCGCTCAATGTGAGGCAATTCTGAAGTTTCACAAGTTTTTATAGGTAATGGGATACCCATTTACTAGTTTGTACTAGTTATTTTTTGGACCAGTAACATTCGACACTAATGTTTTTTATATTATATATGTAGGTCTTGAAATCTTGAATCAGCTTTGGTGGGAAGACAAATAAACGCTACACACACTTGAGCTTAGCGTAGTTATTTACTTTCATGCTTTTATTTATATTTGATGTGTTTTGACACATATTTAACGATGTCTTCCATTATCACAACACCAAGCAGGTTGTTTCGATCTATTTTATTGATCAAGTCTTATTGAACAATAACTTTAGATATGACTTGACTCGATCGTAACATTTCTTATTGGTGTTATTAAGAGAACCAAAATCGGGGTGTTACATATTTCCTCTGTAAAATGCCCCAAATGATTTTTTAGTCCTACATCCAATACATTTAAGATGAATTTTGGTATAATAATGGGAATGTGTTTATAATTTTCAATTTCGATTAACCACTTTTGAAGAAATAATTGGGCCTATCAATTTGTACTTGGGCAAGACATTACAAATGTTATTCGAACTAATGTGAGACCATGTTAGATGATGGGGGCATCACAAGACATAGAATAGGCTCATGAGCCATATAAAAAAATTCTGAAGACATAATTTCCTTAGGGTGGGTAAAATATAAGATCTCCAAATAGTTAGTTTCATACTCAATACTTATTGTGATAAAATCTAGTATAATAGTAGGGATATGACTATTATTTTAACTTTGATTAATTACTTTTAAAGAAATTACTATGTTCATCAATCTTACTTGCACCAATCATTGCAAATGGTATCATAGTCAACTCAAAACTGTGTTGGATGATGAGTCTTCTTGGATACAGATTAGGCTCATGAGCTATAAAAATGAATTTTGGGCACCAAATTTTCTTAGGGTGGATGAAACGGTAGATTTTCCAAATAAATAACTAGTCTCATATTTAATATCTACCGTAGTAAGATTTAGTATATTAATGAGGATATATTTACAATCTTCAACTTCTTTCAACCACTTTTGAAAAAAATGAGTTAACCTAACCGTTTGCACATAAATTGGGTCTTCGTGGCCAAAGCTCTCATTTTGTTCCCGTTCTATCAGCTCTTTCTAGAGCCCTTTCTCTAGTTAGCTTATAGTGTGGCCCTATGACTCGAGGCCCATTTGACCTGCAAGAAACTTCTAATATGATGGGATGATGGCTAAATGTTGTTAATTTTTTGACAACTTTTAACATATTTTTTGGGACTTTAGCATCTGGGGCTGTTGTGGGGGCCATCGACCACCATAAACTTATTTCATCTCTCTAATATTCATTGCAATTATCGCCGATGACAAATTTTCTTGTTACCGTTGCACCATTGTTCTGATCACCTCCGTCATGCTTTACTTTGTTGATCAAGTCTAGTCCTGCTGTTAGACTCGTTGTGGTAACGAGATTGCCATGTAATCACCGCCCAAGAACAATTCAACCCACTAACATAATTTACGTGAAAGAGAAAAAAGAGAGGATCAAATTGACCGGATGACTCTCAAATAGTCATTACATTTGTGCATAAATAGCAAAATTGCTCCTATAAGTTACGCATTTGTAACAAAGAAAAAGGATAATATTTTTTAATATTAGTAAAATTACGCCTAATTATAGAAAGAGAGGATAATTTACAACAATGACAAGACTGTCCCTAGTTTTTTTAAATAAGAGTATCTGCCGGGCGTGGCTGACATGGGGCGAAACCTGGCCTTGGAGTGGCGAGGCCTGACCATGGTTTGCATGAATCGGAATCGGAATCGGAATCGGTTTTTCAGGAGTCGGAATCAAAATCGGAATCGGTTTGGATTGGTCAAGAATCGGTTTGGATTGGTTAAGAATCGGTTCAGTTGAATCGGTCCAAATTAATTTAATCAGTCATATATAATAATTTAACAATTTATAATATAAATATATTAAAATTGGGTATTGATGTTATTTTGATATTATTCTGTGTATTATAGTTTATGATATTTTAAATATTTTTTGAGATTTTTTTAAATTATTTAAAATTAATTATTATTTTTGACTCGGGTTAGACTCGAGTCAACTTTTAATTACGAGAATGCCACTCTTTACCCTCCGCCGCCACCGCCGGCCCGGTCGGCGGCGATGTCGGCAGCCCGGTCGGACGAACAGTTGGCGGCCCGGAGTCGGCGGCGAGTCGGCGGCGATTCGTGCGTCACAACCCGATTCGGTCCCGCCACACGTCGGCGGCGACGTTGCGAGGTCGGCAGCCCGGTCGGCGGCGAGCCCGGAATCGGGGATGCACGGTGGAGGGCGGAAACGGGGCGGCGGTGGGCGGACGAGCGGCGGCGGCGTGGGGGAGCGGGTTTGATTTTAGGTTTTTAAAATCCAAATTACCATTTTACCCATGCTTAAATAATTTAATAAAAATTATACCTAAGGTATTTTGGTAGTTTTCTAAAAAAACCGATTCCGATTTAAATCGGCCGATTCCGAGTTAAATCGGTCGGAATCGGCCGAAAATCGCCGATTCATGGCCCGATTTGAGGCCGACCGAGTCGGCCTTAAAATTGGATCGGTGCGACGCCGATCCAATTTAAATCGGTCGATTCTGGACGGAATTGGCCGATTCGTGCATCCTAGGGCCGGGCTCCAATTGGCGAAGGGCATTGAATCCATTTTTTTGTGTAAATATAAGGGTAATATTAAAAGTCTTTTCCTTAAAAAGCTCTAAAGTTTACAACCTGTTTGTATTTAAGAAAACTAAATAACATTTTTTCGTCGAAAGCTTCGAAAAAACACCTCAGTTAAAGGGTTTTCGACACGACGGCCGCGGGCGTCAAGTTCAACCCTGCTGGGGCGATCGCATTGCCATCGGCCGTCTCGTTCATTCTACTTCTCTACTTCTCTAAGGCGGACCAAGGAGGAGGACGACAACGTTCAAGCGGTGTGCCATTTTATTTTTTGTTTTCTTTTCCTCTTGATGTTGGGCTGTTAGGTTTTCATTTTTTCTTTGTTTTGTTTCTTTTAGGGTTTATATGGCTTTTGATTTTAATGATGTCTGTTAGTGAAAATGTAGATGCTACTTCCATGAAGAGCGGCTTGTGAACATGTTTGTGGGTATTCACTAGTTCTTATTACGAGAGACTCTTCCAATGCCATGGACTCCGTGTTACTGTTTAGTTTAGTGCATGAGTTGAACTGTTGGTACTTGTCTGATATTGTTTCTAGCATAGATAAGCTTTGTTTATCTCCGCCACGGCTATGATTTTTGGGTACCCTGGGGTGAAAGCAGTGCCACTACTGTTGTTCCAGCTTGTGCATAAATAGGGAAAAATAATCAATTTGAAGTGGCTGCAATTGTTACCCCTGTTTTATTTCATTTACAATTTCTTTGAACTCCATGCAAAATCGAATGGAACAAATTGGGTATGTGTATATCTAAGTTTCGTTAGTTTATTTGGTCTCAAGTATATGCTGAGAGTTGAGTGTCGGCAGGGAATCCGAAATTGATGCGATGGAGAACAATAGCAATGCCTTTTATGTTGTTCGGAAGGGGAATATGATTGGAATCTTTAAGAGTTTGAGCGATTGTCAAGCTCAAGTTAGCTCTGTAATTGTGTCTTTCTCTCTATACTCCTTATTACTGATAACTGTTCAATTTCTTCAGAGTAGAAACATCGCATTTAACTTACCACTTTTTTTTCTTATGATACAGGTTTGTGATCCCCCTGTTAGCGTGTATAAAGGGTACTCTTTATCAAAAGATGCAGAAAACCATTTAACATCTCAAGGATTTAAGAATGCGGCCTATGCGATTAGTGCAGAAAGCATGAATAGTGATCTTTTTGGATCACTGACACCTTGCCCCTTTCAGGTTAGGAATTTAGAGCATTTTCTGATTTTTCTTGGGTAATAAACTGTGAATTGTATAAAATTTCTGTCTTGCTTTATAATGAATGGATGATGCAGAAATGATTCTCATGTAGAATACGAGCCTTTCATCCTAATTATTTTGTTTTGCTCATCTGTATATGTCCCATATTTGAGCTTTTAATTGCTGAGAAATGAAGACATTCTATTGGAGATCCTCATCATCATGCCCAATACCTTTTCCCAGCTGCGCCATTGTTTAACTGCTCTAATCAATTGCTTTTACAGCTAAAATTTGGTGGCACAAAACTCATGCGGAGACAAATATAAAAGTTTTAGGCCAGATACCCTTCATGCCACAACCTGCACGGGGAATGCATGGAGGATAGGCATATTGATATGATAATGTAGACATCATGGATTTTATACCACGATAAAAAATGTCAATGAGTAAAACACTTTGGAGTTTCCTATGCAGAATCAGTGGCAATATAGATAAATTACATTTAGAGTTCTTTATTTAGATGGAACCTATGCTCGAGTGAGTGTTATTGCCTGTCACCTCCATTGATGGAAAGGTGGTTTATATCTTTATGCTGAAAGCATATTCAATCTCAATGCTTTGGGAGAAAATGAAGCTTTTGTAGTTATTTATTGGATAATTTGTGTACCTTTTTCTCAGTAAGGATTTGGTTTTTTTACCCTTGAAACTTATTACGGAATGTGACCTTTTGCATTATCTTTTTAGCAACCAAATGTAATGGTTCCTGCTGTACGTAAAGAGTTAGAAAATTCGGCTGCCAAAAGGAAGATTGAGGGACGAGGATTTGGACGAAAGCAGTGTAAATTTGGACCTTCAATAGCTTTAAAGAATCTCTCTTCCTCATTCCTTCTTCTTCCCCCTTCCTTTCTCTTTCTCTCTCTCCCTCTGCTGGTATGAGGTTGTGCTTATATGTGTGAATTTACCCTGCATTTTCAATGTATATTTGAATGTACGCCTTTTGTCTTTTATGCTTTAAAATTTTTATCTTCTGAAGGTTTATTCTTTAATGTTAGACGTACTTTTCTGTTGTAGATAGAGGACTTTGACTTCCAGTTATACATGTTGTTCTTTTTTATTTATATACAGGAACAAGTTGGTCCTAGTTCCATTTCTCCTGATGTATCTAAAAAGATTGCCAGGATTGGTTATTTGGGTGTAATAGAGCCATCTACTTCAAACTGTGTAAGCTAGTATGATCGACTATTCTGGTCATATTTATTGTACAATTTGGGGTTAGGTGTCATATGTCTGGATAGCATCAGACTTATTTTATTTGAATTGTCATGGTTTTAGGTTCACACTTAATGAGAACTTATATAAACATTTTGTTGCTGTAAATTATCATGCAGCCATCTTGCATACTATTTTTTGATGGTGCTTCAAAAGGAAATCCTGGGAAATCTGGGGCCGGTGCAATTTTGCGAGCTAATGATGGAAGTGGGGTATGCTTCCTGACAGAATGTGATGCTTGCCGTTATTAGCCAAGTATTTTTGTCTAATTTATTTCATTAACAAAGTTAGCAGGGAAGAAAATGGACGAATTAGTGAAAGAAAGAAATGAGGAACCATACAATTTAAAAGTATATATGATCCATGATTGAACGAAAAAATGTAAAAATATGATGTGTCTTGCCAGAATTAATTGATTTAGGGTGGATGTTATAAATACAAAGACTCACATATAAGCAGCCAGCTTATCATGAGATTTACCAAATTTTTCTAATGAATTAGGGAAGGGTTATGGGACCTTCATGAATGATAAGCATACCCAAAAATTAGTGAGAGATTATGTGGCCTGTTAACCTGGAAGATAGTGGTGGCCCTTCCAATATTCTGTTCCTATTTCTCCTGTTCCTCTCAATGTCAAATTTCTGTTTTATATGAGTGTAATTTGGGAAGTCAATAAGGGCAGACTTAGTGGAAGATTTGAACCTTAAGACTGGAATACTTGATTTTGACCAAATTCTGACTTGTAATGGCTTCTAGTGTGATTTGCCTTTAATTCACAGGCTATATGAACTTACAGAATATATTTATGAGAAAATAATCCTGGATAATTTTTCTGTAGGACTCTCTGGATATGATTGTAACTGTTATTGACTGTTCTTTCTAATCATGTTTCATCATTTGCTTTATCTGGTTAAAGTGCTGGCGATTACGTGAAGGTATTGGAATGGCTACCAACAATGTTGCTGAATACAGAGCATTGATTATGGGCCTGAAATTTGCTCTTAAGAAAGGTTTTACGAAAATTCTTGTGCGTGGTGACTCCAAGCTTGTTTGTATGCAGGTATTTATTGTATTTTTTTATCAAGTATAGTATCTGGTCGATTTTTAATTTTGTAGGTAAATTCTGCTGGAGTTTTTTTTTTCAGGACAGTATAATATGGTTGGATACTATGGAAGATCTGTTATGTACTTAAATAATTGAAAATTAGATGCTATTATTATAGGTAAGCTTGTGTAATTCTGTAGTTTAAATGGCAAATTTAAGATAAACCAAGTGGAAGCATTTTAAAACTTAACTGCTGGGTGAGTATGGTGGTTAAAAGTATTGTTTTATGATTCTTAGCTTCATTTAGAATTCTCTTCTTTTTTTTTTATAATTTTTTAGGCTGTGTTTAGAAATCTATTATATTTGAGGTGTATGTTTAATGGGGGTTTTGAAGTGCTTCTAACAATGCAAATTCTCTGACAATTCTTTTCCATAACTGCAATTATGACCCTCGTCAGGTAGGTTGGCACATGTTGCATTTTTTGACCACCATGATTGTAACTGTCTATGTTGATTTTGGGTTCATTGATTTTTCAAATACCTCTTATCCTTTTTAAATGAAATGTATGGATGGATAGTAAATTTAATAGTCCCCTCCTTTTGTCAGCAGTGAATCTTAAACTACTTTATCTTAGATGTGCCTTATGAATGACTCTGATGCTAGTTTGGTTCAAGAATATTTATGCTTTACGGTAACATTGCTTTACTCTTTTTATTAATATGTGAGGTTTGAGGAGAAGTTCATATTTTATTTTTGTCTTCATTGTTCTCTTTCCTGTCTGTCTTTTTTCTCTAATTGCAAGTATTCTTTCTTATAACATAAAAGATGATTATTTTTAGATAAGTTAATTCAGATGAAATATAAATTGGTAAATATTGGAAAGAAGGGGACATGCTACAGGAGTTAAAAGGATTTATTTAAATATGTCTCTTGGTTTCGGCTTATTGAGCTCTTTCATGTTGTGATGTCTGAGGAGCAGGTGCAAGGCCTGTGGCAGGTTAAGCACAAGGATATGATTGAATTGTGTAAGGTGGCACGGGGATTGAAGGGCAACTTCTCTTCATTTGAAATAAGTCATATTGACAGGGTATATTATTTCTAGTATTTGATCTTTTGTAACTATATGAAGTCTCATTTCTCTCCGATTTTTAGTTGGCCGATTGTGTTATTTCAGCAACACAACGCAGAGGCTGATGCTCAAGCGAATGCTGCCATTCATCTTGGAGGTAAGAGGGGAAACTTGAAGGTCTAGTCTATTCAAGACCTTGTTCAATGTCCATCATTATTCTTTTTCTCTTTGCAGATGGTGAAACGAAAGAAGAATGCGTATATGGTAAATGACAAAAAAGGTATAAAGTGGTATTTATAAAGTGGTATTTATAATAGACAAAAAAGGTATTTGGCAAAACATTGGAAATATCTGTAGTGGTAGTGGATGTTTTTAGAAAGCTTTACAAAATGTATGAATGTTTTTTCTGACACTCGTATGCTTTCCCTTTACTACCAAATATAATTTTATCAGCTTAGGCGCTTTTTATAATAGTCGCAAAAAAATTTTATGTCAAAATTATTTAGAGATTTCTTATAAAATTTTCTATTGCATGCCCCTTGGCTTTTCCGCAAGTCTCTCTCCCTCCAGTGCTGAGAGTCTCTCTGGTGCTGAAAACTTGGTGAGTTACGTTTAGGCTTCTAGATTCTACGCATACTCTTCCTTCCCACTTGCCTGTTATTCGCATACTCTTTCCTTTTCTACATCACAACCTTCTCTATCGTATTTCGCATTAATGTGCTCGCGTTAGAGAATATCTTGTCGAGTCAACGGGTTATAAATTGATCAAGTAGAAAAGCCATTGAAAAATTGAAACCAGATTTTAAATAGATTACTTTGCCGCGAAAGATTATTAAATCAAGCATGATATCAACCAGTTGCACTTGGAACGAGTTGCAGCCCATTATGGGCACTGTTTGAAGTGACTAAAGTAGGAAGCTACGATGGCTTCGAGTGAAAAACAGGGTACAAATGAAGCCCATAATGAAAAATCAAAAGTTTGGATTGCTTCATTCATTTATAAACCATGTCATGCGCCCAAAAGAAATATCATAAACGATTTAATGGCCGGACATGCTTCTGAATTGATCAAAAGCTCTTAGGAAGACAACAACTAATATAGACAAATATGCGACTGTTGATAGAAGAGTATATAGACATAAGAAAAAGATGATTAGAGCTGCAAAAATATAGAACCGTAGTAGAAAAAAGGAGTGAACTACGGCAGATATCCAGAGAACGGAAGATAATAAGTGTATGATACTTAAACATTTTTTTTAATAATATAGTTACCAATTATAAATTGCAATTAAAAATATTTTCTTAAAAAAATTAGGATGAAATTTTTATAAAAATCATAAATAATATTGAATATTATTTTCTATTTTGTGCTATACAATCTGATTTGCTATTCTTTCTTTTATTTAAAATATATTTCAAAAATAAAGTAAATCTAACAACCCTCGGCAGTTGGCGACAACTCTATAATCATGGGTTTTTTTAAAAAACAATTGTTTTCTCTTATAAATCTGACTACTTTTACATAGAAGATAGTTAATATATTTTTTTTGTTGTTTTGACAAATATGCAAAACTTTAATATGGAAAATAAATTTTTTGGGTGGTAAAAGCTCTTGACCTTGTTTTGGTGCCTAAATAGAAATTTTATGACCACAAGTTTTTTTGGTGGCCACTCCTTGCTCCTCCAGGTATATGAGGCAGGCGGGGCCGCGGGGAAATAGCAGAGCATGAGAGAGGCCCATTTCAGCTTCTTGTTTTGCCACCGATATGGCTCTCAGGACTGTCTCCTCGCGTTGGCTACCTTCACCTCGCCCTCGTCTCCCCTCGTCCATCCTCATTCGTTTCCCTCCCCCAACCCTTTTCTTCCTAATTCAACTGGTTCCTTCTTCTTCTTCGTCTTTTTAGTGTTGAACTGCTTACTATTCGTTAATATGCCATTTCTGTTTGGTAAGAGGTCGGTTTTGCCTACTTATTCATCCCAATGTGTGCAGCGCATCCGCACCGGCGTTTGACGGGCAGAGTGCAGACCAAGGCCGTGTTGGACGCGAAACCCAGGTCAGAAACGATCGAGAATCTGTCCAAAAGTTGGAAAATCAAAATGCTTTATGATGGCGAGTGCCCCTTGTGCATGCGCGAGGTATCCCATCTATTCTGTTCTCTTCTTCCTAAATATGTTTTAATTGTTGTCGTTAATGCGGAGTAGAGACATTTTTTTGGTTGATTAGCCTTTTCTCTCTAACTGCCGAGAAAAGAAATGAAGACCCAAATCCTCTCTTCTCTCACAACAACAACAAGAACAAAAACAACAAATAAAATAAAAAAAGCTCTTCTGTCTTTGTCCTGCTTATGCGTCCGCATTCAATTTTCCTTATTAATTCATCATCTTTTGATTTTGATGTCCGCACACAAATGTGTCCACAATTTCCTGAATGCATGCGTTGCCTATAAAGCAGAAACTGGGATCGACGTGTATCTTTGTGTTTTTTTTTTGGCCTTCAATTTACAATGAGCAGGGCTTGTATGAAAGGAAATCTCATGTACAGCTTTTTTGTACTTAGCAAATTTCTTTGAAAAATGTTGGTTTTCCATCTTGACAACCTAGCTTTTTATCTTTTTACTTATTTATTTTACTCTTGATTTGTTACTGAATAGCAGTCCACACCTTCTTATATGAAGTACTTTGGTTGTTCATTTTTTTCGGTTGTGAACATGCTTTGTGGGAAAGATGACGGATATATAGCTCATTGGAACATAACATAATAATTCACAATTTGTTGCGTATATTTGCAGCCTATGTTGGAGAATTAAACGTAATGTTGCGGAGTGTAAGCTCTATTGATGTCTTTCTTTTGCATGCTATTGCCAGGTGAACATGTTAAAAGAGAGGGACAAGCTCTACAATGCTATCAAGTTTGTTGACATCAGTTCACCGGACTATGATCCTGTGTATAATCAAGATCTTGACTACGAAACAGTATGCGACAGAGCAGCTTATCTATGCTTGATGTTGTTGATTTTAATAAGTTTTTACTTCTTCCCTTATATACACGAATGCAACATGCTTCGTTTAATATTTTAGCTTCACAACTGTATGTAGTGTATGCCAAGTGCCAACTTGCCAAAATATATAGATTTAGGGATGTCACCACCCAAACAAAATTTGTGATGTACTCACAACATTATCTTCCTTGGTGCCCTATATATCCTTACAATTTGATTTCTGTCTTTGAAGGTCATGGGAAGAATCCATGCTATCCTTTCTGATGGAACAGTGGTTAGAGACATTGAAGTGCGTATTAATTTTGTGATGCCTCAGTTTTAGACCCAAATTCACGACCTTGACTTTTGACAAATATTACATGATTTGTAATGTGATAGCTGTGGAGTTTTGTAGGCATTTAGAAGACTTTATGAGGAAGTTGGCCTTGGATGGGTTTATGCTGTTACAAAGTATGAACCAGTGAGTTCTTTTGTCTTATTTGCTTTTTCAACTGCTGTAAAGTTTCTCTTATACCATCTGTGAAATGTGGAGTTCTTGCTATTTGTAATTGCATAGATCCTAATTTAGGATCTATACCCCTAACATTCTTTGGGTATTTGGTGGAAGAAGAAGAAGAAGAAGAATATTATATATATCTGCTAATTGCAAAGAGTGAATAAGAAATTAAATTTGAAGAACAAACTTCATTTCGATTCTAGTTTTCTTTTACATCAACCCTCTTTTTGACTTGGTTATCATATAATTAAAAATGTTGACAGGTTTCATCTATTGCAAATGTTATTTATAGTTTTTGGGCGAAGTATCGATTGCAAATTACAGGCAAGTATAGTGCTTCTTTCATATTTCTATTCTATGCCAGAATCATTGTTTCTTATCCTCTACTATAATCATTTTTCGTTGGGATTATCTTTGCCCTTTCTCTGTTTTTATAGGTGACTATTAATATCTTAAACATTCCCTTAATATCTTTGAACTCAGATGTGACAAACTGGAAATAGAAAAGTGTATGCAAAATCATGTTTTCCAAGTTTAGATTTAAGACTACTTACAAATAAGTGAAACAGTACTTCATACAACTTTGAAAAAACAAACATGCTGAAAAGGGTGAATCATTTTGAATGTTCATGGGTCCCTACTGCTAGACACGGATATTAAGGCAAGCAGAAAATTTTAGTTGGTTGGGTGATTTTTAATGGTTTTTAATTTTCATCACTTCTCTTTTTGCTTTATCTTTTCTTTCATGCTATTCAATTGATCCTGACCTTCTCTATTGGCTTTATGTTCCTTTCAGGCCGTCCTTCTCTAGAAGTTGTTATAGAGGAAAGAAATAAAAAAATGGTATGTTTAACGCCCTTCTTTAGATGGTTGCTAGAGATACTCTTCCCATGCTTGTGATATATCCTTTATGTCAACGAAAGATGCTCATGAGGTTGTACGAAAATTCTGCCTTCAATTTGATTGGATGTGTCTAAAAGGCCATCTTTAAAGTCCAATCAATCGTCTTCATTTAATCCCGATCGTAATATTGATTATTATCATTAATGTTTGCAACCAAATTTCTCAGATTTTTCTTTTTGTTTATGAACCAGGTGGAGACATGCAGTGGCAATAAAGCCTGTAAAAAATGAAGTTTCCACATTGCTGATAAAAATAATTTGACCTTGTTGCTAGTGGATATTTTCCCATACCATAAGATTCTCAATTCATGTTTATAAAGTTCAAAGATTTTTTGAGGGAATATATGCAAATAATGAAACCTTCTGCGCGGTAGGTTTTGCACTGAAGTAAATTCAACAAGAATAATAGCGGCATTGATCATCTCATGGTCATTCCCTTGAAACTGCCCTAGTGTTCAACTAGAATGTAAATATTGATTGGTAATAATATTGGCAGTGTGTCAATGTATAATTGTTGTACTAATATCAACTCTCTAGTTATCCAGTATTGTCATTTGTACTAAAATAATCAAATCACCTCAATTAATTAATTGAGTACAAAAGTTCATATATTAAACTTCGTTCATATTTGTACATTGCCAGTTTTAAACTCTGGACAAAGTAGGAATGTAGGGTCGGAAAAAATATCTAACATTAAAATTTTGTCCTATGTAATATCATGTATTTTATTATAAGGTTTATGGCCCCGACACGTTTTGAATACCCACGGGATGGAGAAAAAAAGAAATTTATTTACTATCAATGAATGAAAACTTGCTACTTGTTCACATCTCTGAATTATGTAATAAAATGATCTTTTTGTTAGAAATATTACACAAAGATAATCCAAAAATAGGAGGAAGTTTGTATTCTGTTACCAACAATTCATAATCTGCAAAATAGAATACAAAATTATGATTTATTCATACGAGGCATGTTAAAAGATGTTGTCTTTAGGTAATATTGCCACTCTCGTGCATTAAAGCCTCCACAAGTAAATTACTTTCAAGATATAATGATCCAATCTCTTCTCTACAAGTGTGGGGATGCGGGGATCATAGTTGGATAAATCGGCGGATTCAACTTCGGCTGATTTAAATCGAATCGGCTACAATCCTTTTCAAATTTGGGGTCGAATCGGGTTTTGAATCGGTTTTATGATAAATTATTAAAATACCCTTGGTATTATATTAAATAAATTATTTATACATAAGTAAAATGAAATTAAAAGTTTACAATGATAGAAATGCCCCTTTCTTTCCCTCCGCCGTTGTTGCCCCTTCACTCCGGTAGACGGGCGGGCTGAGTGGGGGCGTTGCCTGCACGGGGAGGCGGGGTGATGGGTTAGGACGAGGATGGCAGGGTAGGCAGAGGCGCAAGGAGGGGGGATAGGGCAGGGCTGGGGGGGGTGGGGAGAAGCTAGGCGGGGCCGACGGGACAGGGCACCGGTGCCTAGAGCGAGGGTGAAGGAGCGATGTGGGGGGTGGCATTCTCGTAATTAAAAGTTGACTTGCCTTCGACTTAAGTAAAAAATAATAATTAATTCCAAATAATTTTTTAAAAATCTAAAAAATAATAAAAAATATCATAAACTATAATACACATAATAATATCAAAATAACATCAATACTTAATTTTTATATATTTATGCTATAAGTTGTTAAATTAATATATATGATAGATTAGACCAAACTGAACCGATTCTTAACTGATTTAGACTGATTCAGACTGATTCGATCTGATTTAGTGGCTCCTTCAAAAACCAATTTCGATTTCGATTCCGATTTTTCTAACTATAGTGGGGATGCAGTAGTTTTCTCCCATTTATTATACCATTAAGAACTTTGCCAAATTTTGTTTAGATCGCAAAAGATAATCCTTTTTTAAAGAAATTCAGTATGAATAAAGGATAGAGAGGGGAAGAAAATGGGAAGAGGAAATGTTGAAAGCACTCAAAAAATTATAAAGGAAATGCTGTACTAATTAAAATAACAAATTTTTATTAAAACACGTAAACCAATAGTACCCACCTACTTTAAAAACACAAACAATCCTCACCTAGTTAAAAACCATAGAAGTGTAAAACAAAATTTTTCAAAAAATTTGGTATAATTTTCTTTCGATGATAGGTGCCTTTAGCACTTGAACATTCCCCTAATTTGGTACATCATCATTCCAACGAGTTGAAATAAACTAAGCCTTGAACTTCAAACCTTTAAGTTATGACAACATAGCAAATAAAAAAATTACTAGTGTGATAAATATGGGTATAGATCGTGGCAGTGTTTTGCGGCCATGCACAGATATGTCGTTATTTGATGAGTGTATTCCTCGTAAAGATAACCCATAACTCCATCAATAACTGATCTAAGCTATTATAATCATAGAGGTAGAAGTTTCTATTAATATTCTACAAATTAGTATCCCATCATACAGACTTTGATCTCTATTAAGATATAAGATCCCACAACCATATTCTAGATTTGAGCACTTTTGCCATAGGAATGAGCCTCATGAAATATACTTTAGTGTGCTTGTAAAACCCCCAATTTCAGTTCACCTAAGAACCGAATCATAAATGTTACAGATTGAGCCAAGTCATGTTAAAAGTTGTCAGACGGTAAAATTCGGTCAATAAAATGCATTGAAACAACCTTCATTGTGTTATAAGAATGGAAGACATTATTAAATATACCTCAAAACACATCAAATATAAATAAAAGATGAAGCTATGTGACTGGTCGATTTGGCCAGGGGTGGCTCTTTGGCACTGGCAGCGGCGGAACCTGGCTTCAAAAACTCTTTGCCGCTGGCGACAGCAGCGACACCAGTGATCCTGAGTGGTACGAATGGAAAGCCGGCCGTGAAGCGGTCATTGGGGTGCCAATCTGGTGGCCAGGGGAGAGGCGGAGACTCATCGTTAGTGGGCCGAAGTGGTGGCGGCGCTTGTGGTATAACTCTAAAATCATGGGAAATCTATGGAAAATAACATGGTAAAGCTAGGGCTGACGTGGATGGCTTAAATCTTGCCACGTAGAACAATCCGAACGTCCGACAGCTTGTGGCTAGTGGGGCCCACCTTTGGGTATATGCAATATACATATGAACGAAAAGCTTGAATTGAGACCTTCAAAAGTCAAAACTGACTTGAGCTATAAAAGTGACTCTATATGTGAGAATTGAGGCAAGAAGGCTAAATGAGCCTCGACCCTAAACTCAATTAAATTGGGCCTACAGGGGCACAATTTAGTGATTTAAAATCCATATGCTACATGAAAATGAAATACGCTGAAAATCTCAAACAAATACTAAACGATGTGACACCCTAATTGTAGGCTTAAAACCATAGCTAACTTATAAAAAAAATCATTTGTATACCTTATATATACATTGATATATCATACTCTACTATATCATAATTGAATCTATCATTTATATGTCGGGCATACTCAACCACCATAATATATTCATATGGTCATCTAGGCTTCATACTTGTATTCTGGAAATTGGTTTGGCTTGAGCTCATTTGAACCAACTTCAGACTGGCTCAAATTGGGCAACTTATAAGCCCGTAAAACCCTAATCCAAAGCTGGAGTTTAGATCAATTTAATTTAGGCCCAAACCTTATTAATAGCATATGATACAATTATATACATGTATATATACGTCTAAAATCTAACAATCCCCCACTTGGACTATATATATATAAAGATAATTATATATTACCTTATGAGCTCCAAAATAACATACACTTTTATTTCAAAATAATAATTTCATCCATTAATTAATGTTAATATAGGATCAAGGCAATTTTTGTTACATTTATCATAACTAAACCCATCCATGGTCATATACATTAACATAATTAAATGACATAGATCAAATATGGATGTGTAGCATGAAAATTACGTGTAATTTGATCTGAACATGCCTATTTTCAACTGGTCCAACCTTATGAGATCACCAAAATAGAGTGAAACATAAACCAAATACCTCAATAAAACAAACTCCCACTAAAGTAACATTGTAACACCCCAATCCAGTTTATTCTCAACCCGGACCAGAACTGTTACAAAGGATCGAACTACTCGTAAACCGATTAAGTTGGCTGACCCAAAACCTAAACGGCTATGACATAACCCTCTCGACGTCTCAAGATGGAGCACGCCGCTAATGCGCAAACAATATATGAATGAGATGCAAAACCCTAACAGGATACTACGTGAATGTCATGATAATCACCGCACACCAAAATAATTAAAACAACAATAAAATTCATAAAAATCTAAAATAAAACGGACAGAACCTCCCCTAAAAGTGCAATAAGGGGATGACCTGTTAAAATACGGCACAATATAATATATATAAAACAACAATTTATATCACACTAGACTTCAAATCAACTACACATATCGTAATTGGCATCTAGCCCACCTGCAATTCATGTTCATCGTGTTTTTGTTCATTTCAACTCAACATAGCTGATCATCCTGGACATTAGAACTTTTCCAAAATATTTCTAAGAAAATTCATACATTTCTAAACAAGATCTACAAGTCTCATAAGCTCATGCATAAATACCAATATGTAAATCTACTACAAAAGCCAATCACATCACATCTTACGCAAAAGTCGGCGCGGCACCAGGTATGTGTGTGCAATGCAAGCGCTACTCCTTCGTCGAGGCCGGCATACACCAATCATCATCCTCACCTACATATAGTAGAAAAACGTCAGCAACGGGTGTCACTGGTCCGGAAATAACTAATATCAAACTGGAACATGAGAGCAAACTCTCATGGAAAACAAACCATCATATATCTTCCTCAAGAACTCTCATAAGGGCAACTACAAAGGAGCCGTCGAGCAGTTGACACTCAACAGCATCCTGATCTATCTGGTACTATGCCGCTCTCGGCACTTCTTTTTCAGTACTTCACGTAAATTTCATCCTAAGCCCTCTCCGAACCTCCATATTACTGTTGGTCTTGAGCACGTAGACCGAGCACTCTCAGGCAGTCGCCTTTAGTACCCTTTGAACCGCAAGTCCGGACATGCGCTGTACTAAACAGTACCCGTAAACCTCCACGTCCTCCGGGTGTGAGGAACTCAAACGCGGAGTTGTCAGGATCCCTCGGGAATGGAACAGTTCGCTGGCACTAATCTAGAGCCCGCTTTGACTGGCACAGCATCCGCTCATGGTACGTGCAGTCGACTCATCTTCTCTTGTCTCACTGAAAACTCGATAAAACTATTTATAGGGCTGGGTCGGGATTTATTATAATAGGCCCGAAGGCAACTTGAGGTGGATCTTATTTTCGAAAACAAACTCGAGGGATCTCATCCTCGAGGGTTATTAATTCCGAAAAACATCGACCAGGTGACCCGTGTTAGGTGGGGTCCAATAAATCATCCACCTGACACGTCCTACAATCAATAAATCAAATCACCGATAGAATAGAGCGATAAAACCTGAGAAGCGTGTCCTAACGGACCTGTCAGAAGCTCCAAGCGCAGTCTCGTGCCTAGACGGCGAGCTCCTGCAACGAACCTACATGAACATAACTATTTACTAACGCCCATACATATATGATGCACACCTATATAACTAATATATCCACATGCATACAATCATCTAATCAACCATGATAATCATCTCGACAAGTACCCTACGTCTCTAATTGTCAAGCAAGTTAATAATTTTATCATTTCATATGTTACTTATTACCTAGCACTTTTAATTCCAATTTCAAAGCATACCTATTCTAATTAGGTGACAATGGTTTAATCAATTTAATCTGTTTAACTTAATGTTAGCATGCAAAACCTAATTCATACATATTCATAAATTAACTAGTTAACAAGCATTTAATTAACTATACAATAGTTTACTAACAATTTCATAATGTTAGCATGCAAAACCTAATTCATACATATTCATGAATTAACTAGTTAACAAGCATTTAATTAACTATTCAATGGTTTACTAACAATTTCATTACTAAGCATTCACATCATACAACACAATTTACACTAATCATCACATGTTTATCATAATCACGATTAATTAAACTAAAATCATGAAGTTAATACAATTAATTCTAATATGCTACTATGACCACAACATTTATGTAATAATTCTAAAAAAAGAAGGAAGAACCACCTCGCGATCGGCGCTGAAATCGGTGCCGACGGACGAAGGCGGCGGTTTTCCGGCGACTATGCCGGCGGTTTTCCGGCAGCTCCGGTGGTTTTCCGGTGACTGCTCCGGCGAGGCAATCGGAGGTAGGGGTTAGCACCGCCTCGGTGAGCTGAACCCAATGGCGGTGACGACGAGGGCAGCCGCGGCGGCGTCGAGTGCGGTCGGGGCGGTCGGCCGCTCCGATCAGACCCACGGCCGACCCTCGACGGCGGCGCTAAGCAGAGGGGAAAGGTAGGGGAGGTCGAGGGGAGGAGCTCCGACGTCACGGCGGCGGCGGTCCGGCGCAGACGGCGGCGAAATCGCGTCGGGAACGGAGGAACAATCGAGGGCGATTTCCGGCAGTCACGGCGGCTGACGGTGGCCGGGCGTGGTCGAGGCGGCAAGGCGACGGCACGGCCGGGCTGGGCGGCGTCGATCGGCGGCGGTCCGGCGTCAACGGCGGTGGCAAGGCCTCGAAGGGCGGCGGCGGTGGTGAAACACGGGATGGGTTTGGGGAGGAAGATGGGTGTATAGGGCGATGGCAAGGTTGTAAATAAAACTTGACTCGACACCGGCTCGAGTCAAGAATGATAACGGACTCGGAATAAATTCTAGAAAAATCTAGAAAAATTGGGAAAAATCCCATAAAATCAAACAAAATATCACAACACCCAAATGACATGTCGTATAACTAATAACCCACCCGAATACCATCTAACGCGCCCTAATGCGTTATTCGGCCTAAACTAATTCTACGATCACAACATAAAATAAAATAAAATCATCAACTGTATACTCTCATATCTACTGATAACTCAGTCTGCTGATGCGTATCTGACGCTATCATCGATACTTGGGTATACATAAACCCTCATAGCACGTGCGCACGGTCGGCCTCGGCCCCGCACACGTGTTCTGAAAGCTGAACCGACTCAAACTACGGTCAAACCAACCGGCTAACGACTATAAAACCCTGACTCGAGTCGCGGGTTTTACAAACATATCATCAAATGATACAACACTCAGATGAGCAACATGCTCATGAAAGACCTTGGGCGGTAAACTTTTAGTAAGTAGATCCACAATTATAGAGTTTATCCCAATATGCTCTATAGAGACTTTACCGAAACTTTATCACTCTAAACTCTTTTTTCTTTCAGAACAAGGAACTTGATCTCTATATGTTTTGATTTAGATGAGCTCCTGTTGTTATTTGAATATGATACTGCAAACTGATTGTCACAAAATAACTTAAGTGGTCTTTCAATATTATCAATAATGCGCAGCCCTGTGACAAAATTTTGCAACCATATTCCATGATTGGATGCCTCATAACAAGCTATGAATTCAGCTGCCATGGTGGAAGAAGCTATGAGTGTCTGCTTAGCACTCTTCCAAGAAATAGCTCCTCTAGCAAGCAGGTAGACATAGCTTGACATCTACCAAAATCAGAATCAGAATACCCAATGATCTCAAGTTGATCAGACTTCCGATAGGTAAGCATGCAATGTTTTGTTCTCTGAAGATACCTTATGACTCTTTTGGCTGCTATCCAGTGATCCAATCCCAGATTACTTAAATATCTACCAACATTCCAACAATATACACAATATCTGGACGCGTACATACTTGAGCATATATAAGACTTCCTGCTACTGAAGCATAGTGAATCTTTTGCATTTCATTTCCTTCTATGCCATTTTTAAGGCACTGATTGAGACTGAATTTGTCTCCTTTAGAAACAGGGATATCTCCTGGTTTACAACCTTGCATGCCAAATCTCTTAAGAACTTTTTCTATATAGGTCTTTTGTGATAATCCAAGTATACATCGAGAACGATCCCGATGTATTTGAATTCCTAATACAAAAGACGCATTTCCAAGATCTTTCATTTCAAATTTCTTTGATTTAAAAAACTCTTGGTTTCGTGCAAGAAACTTATATCATTACTGGCAAGCAATATATCATCAACATATAAAACCAGAAAAATATACTTACTCCCACTAAACTTATGGTATATACAATCATCAATAACATTCATCTCAAAACCAAACGAGAGAATCACTTGATGAAATTTGTGATACCATTGACGAGAAGCCTGCTTAAGTCCATAGATGGATTTCTTTAATTTGCAAACCATATTCTTTGAATCTCCCGATACAAAGTTTTCTAGTTGCACCATATAAATTGTTTCATCAATGTCACCATTTAGAAACGCAGTCTTTACATCCATCTGATGTAACTCAAGGTCAAAGTGTGCCACTAATGTCATAATTATTCTGAATGGAGTCTTTCGATGAAACTGGAGAGAAAGTCTCATTATAATCGATGCCTTCCTTTTGAGTAAAGCTCTTTGCAACAAGACGAGTCTTATATCTTTCTACATCACCTTTTGAATCCCTCTTGGTTTTAAATATCCATTTACAACCAATAGGTTTCGCACCTTCAGGCAATGGAACAAGATCCCAAACGTCATTAGCTTTCATGGACTTCATCTCTTCATTCATGGCATCAATCCACTTTTGAGAATTAGAACTCTTCATGGCTTGATGAAAGTTGATTGGATCATCTTCCACCATTCCAGTGTTATCCTCATGTTCTTGGAGAAAGATGATATAATCATCTGAAATTGCATTTCTCTTTTCTCTTCTGGATCTCCTCAATGGCATTTGCTCTTGAGGTTGTTGAGTTTGCTCTTCAGGTATAACTTGATTAGGGAGATTCTCGACATTGTCTTGTAATTCTGATATTGTTTCTTAAACAACATCAGGAATATAATCCTGATCCTGATTATTGTCAAGAACAATCATGGGAAGAGAAATCAGATTCTTCTTCAAAGACAAAGTCTCTAACTTCATTTCCCCCTCCAAACTCAATATCCTCAAAGAACTGGGCATTTCCCGTCTCAAAGAATGACCTTATTGTGGGATCATAAAACTTATACCCTCTAGACCGTTCAGAGTACCCAACAAAATAACTGCTAACTGTTCTTGAGTCCAGTTTCCTTTCATTTGGCTTATAAGGCCTTGCCTCAGCTGGACAACCCCAAATGCGTAAATGCTTAATACTGAGCTTTTTTCAGTCCATAATTCATAAGGGGTCTTAACTGTTGCCTTTGTTGGTACTCTATTAAGAAGATATGCTGCTGTCTTTAGTGCCTTACCCCAGAGTGAATCAGGTAAAGTAGTATGAGCAATCATACTTCTCACTATGTCCTTTAATGTTCGGTTTCGTCTCTCAGCAACACCATTCATGCTAGGAGTACCTGGCATTGTGTATTGTGGGACGATTCTGCACTCTTCTAGGAATTTGGCAAATGGTCCTGGACGTTGTACACCTGATCCATCATATCTACCATAGTATTCACCACCACGGTCAGATCTGATAGCCTTAATGGTTTTGTCAAGTTGATTCTCAACTTCAGCCTTATATGCCTTAAACACGTCCAATGCTTGAGACTTCTCATGAATGAGATAAAGGTAACCATAACGAGAATAATCGTCTATGAACGTAATAAAATATTGTTGACCATTCCAAGAAGCCGTAGAAAATGACCCACAAATATCTGTATGTATTAGTTCTAAGACGCTTGAAGATCTATTGGCACCTAGTCTCCTTATATTTGTTTGTTTTCCCTTAATGCACTCAATACAAACTTGAAAATCTGATAAATTAAGAGAATCAAGAATTTCATCTGACATAAGTCGTTCAATTCTTTGTTTAGAAATGTGTCCTAAACGCTTGTGCCAGAATAAAGCAGAATTCTCATTGGTTAATTTTCTTTTCGTACCACTTAAACCCACATGCAAAGTTTCATTAAAAGATGCAATAGTATCAAGTAAATATAGATTATCATAAAAAGACAAGGAACCCGTACCCACAATATTTGAATTTAGAAAAAGACTAAACTTATTATTTCTAAATGAACAAGAATAACCAAATTTGTCCAATATAGAAATAGAAACCAAATTTCGTCTAAAAGACGGTACTACATATGTCTCTTTCAAATCCAAATAATATCATGTCTTTAACAATAATCTAAAAATCCTATTGTCTCAACTATAACTGAGTTGCCATCACCCACATAGATGAATCTTTCAGCATCATTTGGCTTTCGGCAACTCAGGCAACCCTGTATTGACACACTTATGTGAGTAGTATCACCCGAATCTAGCCACCAAGTGTGTATTGGTACTGAAACTAAATTAACCTCAGAACAAACAAAATTACAAAATGGACCTTTATTTACACACCAAGTGTGATACCTAGTGCATTCCTTCTTCATATGTCTAGGTTGACCACAAAAAAAATAGCAAGAAGCCTGATTTTTTTCTTATTTTGTCTTGATAGGTACTAGCCAAGTGAGTACTTTCAGCCTGTTCTTGCTTCAACCTTTCTTCTTCTTGCACACAATAAGAAATGAGCTCATTAAGAGTCCATTTGTCCCTTTGACAGTTGTAACTGACCTTGAATTGACTGAATTGTGCCGGAAGAGAAATTAAAACTAAATGCACGAGCAAATCTTCAGATAGCTCT
Organism: Piper betle; assembly: GCA_033002965.1. NCBI lineage: Eukaryota > Viridiplantae > Streptophyta > Magnoliopsida > Piperales > Piperaceae > Piper > Piper betle. The sequence continues at coordinate 138,724 of JAURVB010000052.1, read as the reverse complement.
AACCTTAGTGCTTTTAGTTTTGAAGCAATATTTGACATCTCTAAGATGTACTCTCTTATGCTTGTTTTGCCTTTAAACTTCATTGAAATCAAGTTTGACAAAAGCGTACTTGTTTCAGCCTTATCATTTTTTACAAAACGCTTTTCAATTTCTTTAAGAAACTCACTGGCTGTAGTAACCTTTTCAGACACATCCCCCTGAAGGTTTCTGGAATCCCACGCTTCATGATCATAAGACTCATGTGATTTGAACGTTCCCACTTCTCAATGTCCCGTTTTTCCTCAATGGAACTTTTGTCCGTAAGAGAAGAAGGTTGTTTAGTCCTTAATGCAAGGTCAAGATCCATGCAGCCGAGAACGATTATCACGTTCTCTTTCCAATCCTTAAAATTATCTTTAAGCATAAGAACTGAATTGATGTTGGCAGAAATCATATAAGTAGATTGATTAACTGAATCCATAGAACAAAACAACATGCCCATAATAAGATTAATAATTCAAACAATAGTTAATCTCATCAGCAGATACCTAGCACAACATTAATATTTAGTCTTTGGACAGAAATATTAATTTGTAAGTGGTACTCTCAATGCAATAATCAAATATGGACAATAAATCCTGTCAAATAATAAACCTTCCTTTGGGCCGATTTATTATCCACATAGAAACTTGATAATTATCCCATATTTATTATCGCAAATGAATATATAATTCTGTCAAATATTAACCTTCCTTTGGGCCGATTAATATTCACATGAATCATATACCCACAACTGTCTTAATATTTTAAAATAAATTAATTTCTACAAAAGAGGCTACTTTGGCAGCATATTGTAGTCCTTAATAAATTTTAAAATATTAATTATAACTGAACTATAATTTGAATTTAATAATCCCAAATAACATAAAACTGAAAAAAGGTTATAAAAATATCTTTATTTGAAAATTTTTGAAATTATAACCTTTTGTAACTTTATTGTCCTCATTTGATATTTTACCAAAAGAGGACCTTGATTTGAGAACAAATATCCATATACAATTTCTGTATTTCTACCATTGACAATGCAAAATTTAGGGTTATTCCCAATGGGTTGAAGACTAAATCAATTTGAAGTGATAAATAAAGAATACTTCCCAAAGATCGAAATTATTTGATTAATGAATAAACAATATCACCCTTTTGTTCAATAAGATACCAAAGTGGATGATTGACTCATTAAAAATAAATAAATACAAATCAAATTAATTCTCAATGATCTAATATGAAGAAGCTCTGATACCACTTGTTGAATAAAAACTTTAACTTTAACTAAATTATACAGATGATAAAACTATCATCAATAAAACCTTTCTTCAGATTAAATCATCAAGAAAATAAAATTTAATTACGGAAGCGTACCTGAATCCATAATAGCAAAACGATTCTTCACTTCTTTAGGTTTTGATCTTCTAAATTCTGTACTGGTTCTCCAAAGCCAGAGTTCCTAGATGATGGGATACCAGAAAAGAAAACTACGGTGCAAATTTGGGGACCATAACCGTATTTATCCTTATCTTTCATAATTCCAATTTAACCCATCATAAATTAGAGATTACGAAAACGGTATCTACACATATTTATCTATACTCATCTTAAATATATGGTATCTCTACATATTTATCTTAAATATTAATGACCCATTAACCTTAACTTTAATAGATCAATTTAATTTAGGCCCAAACCTTATTAATAACATATGATACAATAACATATCTAACAGAATTTGTACAAAATATACTTTCACATTCACATCATTTACCATTTTTTTAAAAAAATACCACCAAATATACAATAATCATCATTAAAATAATCCATATATAATTGAGAATTTAGTGAATTCGAAAAATTTTCACAATTTGGAAAATCACATAATTTATGACAATTATCATTCCTGCATATCAAGACATGGTTAACACATGCATAATAAATTTTCAAATAAATTTATGAATAAAAACATACCTGAGTGAATTATCTCCCATAAATCGGCATGAAAATCCATGAAAATTTAAATCATTTTCAGTTGGTTGGCAATTTACTCATCAAAACTCTCAAAATTAATAAAATTATCAATACAAATGATTCGCAAATTCAAATATAAAATATTACTTTTGCTGAAAATATTACACAAAAATAAATAAAAAAATAGGTGGAAGTTTGCTAACATGTTATCACCAATTTATAATATGTAAAATTAACACAAAATTAAGATTTATTGTGCAACGCATGCTAAAACGTATTGTCTTCAAAATAAAATTATTGCTCTCATGGACTAGTCAAATTACTTTTAAGATAAAATAGACTAATCCCTTCTCCACGGGAGCAACGCTAAAATAGTCTTCCTTCAATTTATTAGACTGCCAAGAATTTCAGCAAATCTCATTTTTATCACCAAAATAATTTTTCTTTGCAGAAATCGAATAGGAATGAAGGAGAGAATGAGAAAGAATAAGATTGCAAAATGTTATGTTGAGAGCGCTCAAAGGGGGTTGTCAAGGAAAATATGTACCCGTTAAAAAATTACCACTGTTTATTTATTAAATATGGGCTTGAACCGATACTTTTATTGCAAACAGTCCAAGATAGCATATGAATCATCAAAGAAAAATAAGAGATCAATTATAAAAAACACACATATTTGAGCATAAATATTAATTATAAAAAAGAATATATTAAGCTAGATAAAGTCTCGTACAATCATTACATTGATATATGTTTTTTTTATTCAGGGAGATGTCGCGTTAGCATGACTTATGCTAAGGATAGATTAAAAGTTTACTGATAGACGCTCGTTGAATTATGCGATAGATTGATATGTTAGAAATGTATTACACATTATATATAGATATTAATTAAATGAAAATATAAATTATAATTTAATGTTTTTATATTTTAATTGGTTGAAATCAAAAGCCTAATTTTTATTTATTTATTATTAATAAGAGTAGATACGTTCGGTTGGATCGACATTTGCTGTACATGTTGTAGATGCAATACAAAGCTCGAGTTCACTCACTGGGGACCATGGTTGCATGAATCGGAATCGGAATCGGAATCGGTTTTCCAGGGAGTCGGAATCAGAATCGGAATCAGTCTGAATTGGTCAAAAATCGGTTCAGTTGAATCGGTCCAAATTAATTTAATCGGTCATATATAATAATTTGACAATTTATAATATACATATATTAAAATTGGGTATTGATGTTATTTTGATATTATTCTGTGTATTATAGTTTCTGATATTTTTAAATATTTTTTAAGATTTTTTTAAATTATTTAGAATTAATTATTAATTTTGACTCGAGTTAGACTCGAGTCAACTTTTAATTACGAGAATGTCACTCTTTAACCCCCCCCCCCCGCCGCCGCCGCCGGCCCGGTCGGCGGCGATATCGGAGGATGTCGGCAGCCCGGTCAGACGAACAGTCGGCGGCCCGCAGCCGGCGGCGAGGCGGCCCGCAGCCGGTGCGAGTCGGTGGCGATTCGTGCATCACAGCCCGATTCGGTCCGGCCACACGTCGGTGGCGACGTTGCGAGGTCGGCGGTGAGGTCGGTAGCCCGGTTGGCGGCGAGCCCGGAGTCTGGGAGCACGGCGAAGGGCGGAAACGGGGCGGCGGCGAGCGGAAGAGCGGCGGCAGCGTGGGGGGAACGGGTTTGATTTTAGGTTTTTAAAATCTAAATTACCATTTCACCCATGCTTAAATAATTTAATAAAAATCATACCTAGGGTATTTTAGTAATTTCATAAAAAACCGATTCCGATTTAAATCGGCCGATTCCGATTCGAGTTAAATCGGTCGGAATCGGCCGAACTCGGCCGATTCCGAGGCCAATTCGGGGCCGACCGAGTCGGCCCCGAAATCGGATCGGCGCGATGCCGATTCGTGCATCATGGCTGGGGACACAGTAGTGGAGGTGTCGGATACCTGCGGCGATCACTGCAATAATCGTAGCTTATGTAGGCTGTAGCTTTCTTAGAAACTTCTTCTTTCTGCGGGCTCAGTTTCATGTGATTGGCATCGTTCCACCATAAGTCAGGCGACGAACACGGACTGCTCTCGCTCCCAGGGCACCCATCCACGCCGAACCCTTCAAAACCGGCTTTGAATGGCGCATACGACCAATCGACCTTGGTCTTCACCCCGTCGGTTGCCTAGTTCGACCCGTCCCACAAGCTGGCTATTATTTGCATCGCACGCAACGGGTGAGTAACTCCATTATTTGTTTTGTTCTTGAAATCTCTTATCGGCACCTCGTCCACAAAGGACCTACGATTAATTATTGACGAGTGCATATGACTTAGTTAAAATTGTGCTTTGATAAAAAGTAAGACATTCAACTAATCAAAATATATTAAAATAAAAAGACTTGTATTGTCTATTTATTTATTTAATTATAATTTATCTCTCAAATCGACTGAATTTGTTTTTATGATGGGTGGCACATGGCATAATATATTGACCAGTTGATATAATGGAGATTTTTAATTTGGATAAAATTATACCTGAAGATTTCTCTAACATTAATTAAAAATATAGTATTAAATTAAGTGAGTATTTATAGGACCACCAAATATGCATTAAAATTAGTTAGAGATTTTTAACATCATGGAGATTATACTTAAAAACTTCTTTAAATATATTAAAAATAATAAAAATATTAAATTAGGTAGGTTTTTTTGGATGATTGATTTATACATATAGAATGAGAAAACATTATTATCTGGAAAAGTTTATATTAAAAATTAAGATTATGGATAAAGAGGATTATTATGGGTAACTAGTATTTACTTATTAAGAAGATTTTTCAACCTCCCATTAAAGTGTCGGGCAAGCTCCCATCCATATCAATACATTGTCGTTGATTATGGTTGTACGATTAACGCAAGATCATACTACAAAGACTATTTTTTATATCTAATACTTATTAAAGTGAAATTTACTATATTAGTAAGGATGTTCTTTTGATCTTCAACTCCAATTAATCACTTTTGGGGTATTGATTTAGGCTATAAGATTATATTTGAGCCAAGTTGTTAGAAATAGAAGCACAACAAACAGGAAACTATATTGGATGGTAGATTACATAGAACACATGCAAGGCCCATAGGTCAAAGAAAAAATTTGGAAGTCAAATTTCTTAAAAGTGGGTACATTATAATCTCACATCTAATTATATTTTTAAAACTCATTTTTAACTCAGCAAACTCTTGGGACTCAACTTGCTTTGATAAGTTGTAGAGTCAAACTGAGAAAAGACTTCATTTTGTCATGACTCAAGTTATGACTGGGCAAGTTAAGTTGGAGTTTTAACCAAACTCGGTTACCTCCGATCTAGCTTTGTGAGTTAGGTCAGTTTTTAATTTTGCAAAACATAGTAGTGTTGGAGAGGGCATTCAAACGTGTGATGCCTTGGTAGGTTTTAGACACCATCAGTGTTGGCAAGGCCTACGGTCAAAGGAAAGTAATTTGGAAAACAAATTTCTAGGTATATTATAAAATCTTGTAAAATTAATATTACATCTAATAGAATATTTAAAAACTCGTCTTTCACTCAGCACACTTGTCGATTTAACTCTACTCAATACGCTGTCAGAGTCAAACTCAAGTAAATTTTTTAGGTGCATTGCAAAATCTCACAAAATTAGTATCACATCCAATCATATTTTGGAAATTTGTTTATGACAACAAACTCGCTAAGTTAGCTGTTTAAAACTCAAGTAAAGAGCCGCAGCAGAGTCAAATTTTAGTAAAGATTCTATGTTGTCAAGACTCAAGATTTGCCCCAGCAAGTTAACTTGGAGTTTTAACTAAACTTGGTTAACTTCAAGTCAACTTGCAACTTTGGTTGGTTTTTATTATTTTCAGCAAACGAGGTAGTGTTTGATAGGGAATTCATCATGCGATGCCTTGGTAGGTTTAAGACTTGAGCACCATCGGACCAAGTTATTGACTTTTGCCTTCTTAGTAACCACTTTTATTATTAAATTGACTTTGAATATGAACAAACTTGATGGTTTTTTATGTTGATTATTTTCATTAGTTTTATTCTGGGTTGCCAAAATTGGCCGATTCTACTCGGAATATGCCGATTTAAATTTGATTGGTGACAATCCGTGTCAAAAAATATAAAAATTGGTCTTCAGCCAGAATTGGTCCGTGAATCGGCTCAAATCGGCCAATTCTAGATGGTGGCCGGGAGGCGGTGAGGGAGGTGACAGGCGACCGGGAGGGGGCTAGGGGCAACGGCGACTGGGGATGGGCAGGGGAAGGATGGGCGCCGAGGGCGGCGACGGGGCAACAAGGGACTAGGCGAGGGCGGCGAGGGCGGGCGAGTGGCGGGGGCAACGGGCATGACAGGAACTGGTCGACAGGGCAGCGAGGGTGGTGATGGGGCGATGGGGATGGGCAGGGGCGAGGGGGGGGGGGTGAGAGCGATAGGGCAGTGAGGGTGGCGGTGGCGGGATCGGGGGAGGGAAGATGAGCGGGATCAGGGAGAGAGAAGGGAGGATGAAATAACGGTGGCATTCTCGTAATTAAAAGTTGACTTGACTTCGACTCGAGTTAAAAATAATAACTAACTCCAAATAATTTAAAAAATACAAAAAATTATTGAAAAATATCACAAAATATAATAAACATTATAACATAAAAATGATAATTTCTATAACTAATGACCCACTAATTTTAAGTAAGTTGAAATTTTTGTATATGATCGATTTAGACTAATTCAATTGAACCGATTCTTGGCCGATTTGATCCGATTCACTGACTCCCTCGAAAACCGATTCCAATTTTTGCAACTATGGTTTTATTAATTAGTGCAGAAGTTAAGCAAGACTCCATCGTCATTCATGTCAACTCCACTCTATAGATGTCCATGTTAAGTTGGGGGTCCGAAGTTTTTAAAGTGCCTATAAATCTTTAACTTGAGTTAAGTACTATGAAGAAATAATTTATGCCCATTAGTTTACATTTAGTTTAGGTTGTATTAAATGATGGGATAGAGTGGATTAGGCCCATGGGGTTGACAAAGAAATTTTGATGACAAAAATTTTAAAAGATAGGTGGATTTTAATGTCCCACAAAAATAGTCCCATATAAAATACTTAATAGGGTAAGATTCACTATATTAATAGAAATGTATTTATGATATTTAACTTTACTTAACTAGTTTTAAAACAATGACTTAACCTATCAAATTGTATTTAGGTTGGCTTGTTATAAATGATATCAAAGTAAATTCATGACCGTGTTGCATGGTAGGCTATACATGACACAAGCTAAGTCAACGGGCCGAGGAAAAAGAATTTCAAAAATAAAATTTCTTAAAAGTAGATAAATTGGAAGATCTCATCAATTTTATCCTAGATTTAATACACCTGAGTAAAATCCATAATTTTAGTGTGGGTGCTTACAAATTTAACTTAAGTTTGCTTTTTAAAGGGATTACTTGGGCTATTAGATTCTATTTACGCTCAGTGGTTAAAATTAACTATTTATAGTCTATTTTCTTTATAGGATATATAGATATAAATTACATGTTTGTCAGAAATGGTTGGTTCTTCTTACACTATCTGGTATGGATTCCAGAGAATTTCGTAAGAATGGGAATCTTTGGCTGGGTCGAACCACAGATGAGGCCTTTGCTCTTTATTTCCAACACCGTTGGCGAAGACGTTCAGTTGAAGCGTCCATGGCTTCCCTTGTATGTTGCCTAAAAACTCGAAGTCTAGCTCGAGATGCTTTTCACCATTGGACGACAGCTACGACGGACCACCGAAAAATTTTACCATAGTCAAGATTAATCATGGAGCCACGAAATCAGGAAGCGATTTCCTGATAGAATTAGCAAAGCATGTTTTTTCTTCTAACGCGAAAGCAATATACGTTGCAAAGGGCCGAAATAAGAATCAAACATACGTAATATGCTGCAACAACTCCTGCTGTATTGATCCTGTCGGGTAACTTAATCTTCTGTTGAAAATATCCGGATCCATAGTTCAACTTTGAGGCAAACCCAGATCCTAAATATATGTTGATCATAATGTTCATCAAAAAAGATATGTGAGTCACCAATCTCAATTTTATAGGGTCTTTTTAGCCCCATTGATTAATCAAAGAAAACCGTTCAATTCATCTTCCATTACTATAGAAAAACCACCAGTTCTATGTGCACGTGCACAAAATCAATTCACAAATTAGAACAATGAAATATATCTTTATATCAAGCATGAAAGGAAACCTGTATGTAAAGCTAGCTAATTCTGCTAACAGTCATGTAGCTGGTTAAGGGTACGCCGTGGGGAATAAGAAATGGAGGAATTCATATATAGGTTAAGAAAAGATCAAGTTCACTGATCAACATGCATACCTTCTTAAGGTTGGCAACTTTGATACATTTAATGTTTAGGTTTGTTTGGTTGGCGTAAAATAATTAGTATAAATGACAAAAATTTTCAAATAGTCAACCTTGTCAAAGTAGTATATTTAATATATTTGCTATAAAAAAGTATTGTTAAATTAATTATTTTATATAAAAATTAAGTATGATTAAAAAAAATACAGAATAATCATGATTTCCATACGTTGCCTACCCATCGTATGCTCTCTAATGAAAAAAACATTTCCCCCAATTTTCTTATCTCAATAGATAGGGGGAAAAATGGAATTTTTTTTATTAATTAAAGAGCAGATGGGTGGCTGACATAAGTAATCACGATTAATTTCAACCCAAACAACATTATAAAAGTATTGATTTTTTCAAAAAAGTATCATATGTAAACTAATTTTAGTAAGTTGATCATTTAAAATTTTAATGTCATTTATATAGATGGGAGATGGGTAAGAAAGGAGAGATCAAGTACGTACCAGATGATTTGTCCATGGAAAGCTGAATTTCTATTCCTCCGTCCAATAACAAGACATGGTACCCATGTAATAACATAGTTTTGATCGAAAGTATCTTGTTTGTTTATAAACTTGCCACTCCTTCCATGAACTTGATGAACAAGAACCAGCAAACCTACTGCCAGTAGCAAATCTCTAGGAGGAGCTGCCATCTGAAGGAATAATGGTATTTCTGATCAAAGGAAGGCCTCAGAACATAACATATATACATAAACGGAGATAAAAACTAAGAAAACGGATCTCAACTAGACAGTTCCCATGATCATACCGCAACAAACATGGTACGCAACAGACTAAACAAGCTAAATGAAATTAAACTTATTAAAACAATACATAAATAGATCAGTATTTAACTTTCTAGTCTAACTACGACATTAATTTTCATTTGGTGCCTTGTTGTATATAGTTGCGTGTACAGTATACACACTCATGTGCGTGATATATAACCCCACTCAAAATATTGTGGAGGGTTATATTATTCCAATCAATTTCCATATTCCAAGACTAACAAACATCAAAATCAATATAAGAAAATTCTTTCTTTGTAACAGCAAATTAACACCACGACCGTGATCAACTGATCCATAGCTGCCGAAGGCTTATAAGCAGCTTAGAATGGCAATCGAGGTCGTCGATGTGTGCGGGCATGGGAGATATCGTTGCCCTTAACGAATTAACAGCTAATTACTGACGTGGGGACATCCTCCTATCTCTCCCTTGACGCAACCCCTGATCTTGTGTAGCTGGGACTAGAAGTTAAGCTGTCATCCAGCTCCTCTCGCCGGAATGGATGTTACGAACTTGCAACCAGCTCTTAGTTTGCATAAAACTGAAAAGATATATTGTCGATACTACACGTACGGACTCTACCGCTTACAATATTGTTGGCTTGAGAAATGTATGATCGGTATAGTTCCTATCCATGCTCGTTGACTTCAGTTATGGGATTGTTTGACAAATGATTTTTAGGGATGCCCAACATTGGGCCGCCATCTTGCATACACGGTGACTATTATAAAATTGTTTATGAAGTTTTAAAACCATTTTCATTTTTGACTAGCATACACGGTGACTATTATAAAATTGTTTATGAAGTTTTAAAACTATTTTCATTTTTGACTAATGAAATTCCCCATTTCACTTGATTTTATGCCTACCCGAGTCAAACTCGATAGTGTCTCCGTGATGACAGATTTTACGGTGGACTCCTGAAGTTAAATAATTATAAAAGTTATCAAAATATTTTATTTCTTAAATTTAAATAATTAAATATATTAAAAAAATATAAATCATATATTTATTAATTTGAAGAACAAAAAAAATAATATATAGTAACTTTATATAATACTTTTCATTTAATGTAAAAAATAATTTAATGACTCGAGCAAGATCGGAGGGACTCCAAATCGACTCCGCTCCTTGGCGACGTGGAGTCGGAGTCTGAGCATCGAACTTTCAAACTATGATCAACCGACGCAGGCCACATGTCATCAGCTTGTTGTCCCCATATTTGGTGCTGAAAACGACTGTTTGGGTGGACGTTTAATGCTTGTGATTGATGTTTATCATTGGCTCCGAAAATAACATCCATCACCGATGACAAACATCCACCCAAATAGCCATTGATGTCTAGTGAAAATTTAAAAATTACGATTTGCACGCTTTGTGTGGAGTCAACTGATCCGAGTTGACTTTTAGTATGTTGAAGTCATTTATATAATTTTTTAATTTAATAAATAAAAATTATATAAAATTATTATATATAGCTCATTTTGGCCCTTAAAAGTGATAAATATATAACTTTTTTGAAATATTAATGTAGCTAAACGAAAAAAATTAATATGCTAATAGCATTTGCTACACTAGAAGAAAAATCGACTTGTTATGAAAATTTGTCACAATTACTTTACGTGACAAATTTGTCATGAGATTTGCCACCAAACTTTCATACGGGGAGGTTTAGTTATGGAATACAGTGGCAAATGATTGTGTAAAAATTTAGTCACGGTATTACCATCCAAATGGTGGTGTCAAAATGTAGTCATAGAAATAATGTACAATAACATGTCAAACTTAATAAAATTTTACAAAAAATTTAAAAAAGGTGCAAAAGTTTGTCATGCAAAAACCGTTGCAAACACAAAAAATATATGGTCTATTTATACAGCAAATGGTGGCAAAATAATCATTATTTTAAAGAAAAAATTCACAGCTGTAAGATCTGCCAACTAATTTGTTTGTTTTACTTTTAATCTATTTGGGTAAGATCAAATATATTAGTATAGATGTGCTTATGATCTTCAACTGAATCAAATACATTATTTTAGTTTGCATGAATTTGGTTGAGCTATTATAATAGGAATTTTTTATGATAAAATTGTGTATACAACAAAAAATATTAAAAAAGTAATTGGCTACAACTTTTTGCCATGATCAAACAGTGTTAAATGGAAAAAAACTATCACGGTTTATTATCATAGTTAAACTGTCTCTATTGTATTCAAACTTAAAAAATATCATGGTGGTTGCATCAAGGAGAACCGAGGTACCACCATGCCCACCTCTTACCCTTCTCCCCACCTCGCCGCCCAAGCCACCCCCCCACCACCGCCACCCCCATTCCGCCCACCATCCCTCCCCCACTGCTACCCCCATCCCCACCCTACTCCACCTCGCCCCATTTCCATGTGCCACCCTTCTTCTTTAGACTTGACGTATAAGATCCCCTAATTAGTTAGTTAATATCATATCTACTACCTGTTGGGGTAAGATCTAATATATTAGTAGGGACAGTGCATACAATTTTTACTTTGCTTAATTACTTCTGAAGAAATGATATTTTTTATGACAAATTAGTATTTTTCATCGTTGAACATTCTTTTGATGTAACTACAACTTCAAACTCTCTAAGTGCAACTTTGAAGACAAAGCAATCACATGATGAAATCAAGTTTGAGGAATCAAGAGAAGTGTTGAAGTGTGGAACACTTCAGTTATACTTCTGTTAGGACTTCGACAACCAAGGGCGTGAGGTGTAGGCAAAGGAAGAAAGAAGTTCAACTTTTGACAGACATTCTGCCAGTGGTTCATGAACCGATGACCTAGGCTTGGTAAGAAGTCATAAAGCATTAGACTTCGGCAAACCTTCATTTGGTAAAGGGTTCAGTAGCCAAAGAGGGTTTGTGTAACGACCCGCCCATTCTAAGACACGAGCCAATTATTACTATATGAAATTAAGTGTCTCAAAAATTAATTTTTTATTAATTTTCAAGATTTTAAATAAACGCATGATATAAAATTTAATATAACAAATGCTCAGAGTAATCTAAGCCCCATGAACCGAATAGAAACTCGATTGCCTTGCAAACAATCAAAAAATATAATAACAAATAAGAAAAAAATTCAAAAGTCTAATAATAGAGTCCTCCAATTATCCTGATTCTACTTATCCTTTCCATGCTAACACCTGTGGAGGTAGTTTCGCGTTAGTAAAAAAACACTAAGTCACATAATTACAAGAAACAAGTTAATATATTCTACAGCATTATTAATAAAACTTTTTAGTAATTATGAGCCTACGCTGAGCTCTAACTATGCCAAGTGGGGTGGTTGCCCCATCTAGTTACAATCCCATGTATGCGCACACACTACGTGGCCTATGGTCGGTAGTTACAGATTTGCTATTGACTCACCCTTTCAGTATCACAAGTACATAATGATCTTGCGCCATTGCGCCCTGTCACCCCTTTCAACATAGGGGCAGGTATTTAATCTTTCAAGAAGATTAAGGGTGCTGCCTCGTGTTGGACTGAGTCAATTGTTTGACCCTAATTGCGCTAGGCGCATGGTGATCAAATGTATGCTCAAGCTGACTACGACTCCCAAATAGGGATATATAACATTTCGAGTAATTATACAAACCTGGAAATTTGATGAGGCACCCGCAACTACGACACGCAATCCTAATATGAATAAAACTTCGCTAAAGCCTTCCCTTTGTGAGCCAAATGTGCTCACAAACTATCAAAATGATGTTTTATTTAATATAATAGAATCCTCCTTTATATAGTAGAATATGTGTAAAATTCAAGAAGTCTTTACATTAAATTTTTATACAAAAGAACGTAATAACATATAACTATATTAAATAACAACTATTTATGTGATAACGAAAAGTAAAAAAAAATTGACCATTCAGTTAAAGCGAATGAGTGTCAAATTACACTCACGACTCCCAATCCCAAAAATTTAAATAAATAAAACTTATTTAAAATCATCAATAAATACCATTGTACCGGTACTCTAAATGTTATAATTGATAATTTATTATATTGATTCTTAAGAATAAATTTAATTAAATATTATTTATAGTTCATTCTAAGATTTACAAAACTGTAAGTAAAATAGCTTAATTATTTTTTTTGGGTTTTACAATCTCCCCATCTTGGGAATTTTCATCCTCGAAAATATAATCTGATTATAAGAAAAAAATTACTCATTCATCTAACTTCTTCCTTATCCTATCTTAGGTATTTCTTCCATTATGCGTTGGTTTACTTGTATCTAGTTCTATAGCAGTTAGCTTAAATATCTTCACATTTTCTTATAAAAGTTCATTTTAGAAAAATTACAATGTACAGTTTTTCCCCGCTTTTACTTTGTGAAGGTTGATCACGTGAGTTAATTTGATCTACTTTTTCACTACTACATCTTAAAGACAAAATTGTTCAAGGACACTTCAAAAATTGATCCTCTATACATTTGAGTAGTCATTTTAAATGACTCTCTATACTTGATTGGTGTCTTTACTTTCATAAACCCATATCTAGCCACATAGCGGATTATAATTCAACGGCGCATTTTTTTCTCGATTTAAGCTTGGTCACTCATATAAATAGCTAAAGTCGGGCACAATTGCCCCATGACACTGTAATTTAGATCACACAAGTGACCCATACCACCCATACTACCCAAATATCACCTCCGATTGTATAGGCATCCCATATACGCTCATTGGTTAAGTGTCACATGCACCTATCATGACACATAAGTGACACACCAATAATTACTTACCATAAAAAACAATGAAAATTAATTCTAAAAAGAATGATCATGCTTATATAAAAGAAATTTACCCTTCGGACAATGGACTAGTCATATGATGAATCATCCATGTGGACTAGTCGTATGATGAATCATCAACGACAAACCTAACTGATTTCTCTAGAAATCTAATTAAACCTCATGATCTAAGTAATTGGTGATCAGCCTACTTTAGAATTAAAAACATGATAATTCAAGCAATCCATGTAACGACCTAGCCCAAAGTGCAACGTAATGGGCCTAAGTCATTTCTTTAAAATGGTTAACCTAAGTTAAAGATCTATAGTCCATTCTCACTTATAAACAAGATTTTCTCCCAGTAGGTATTAGATGTGGGATTAAGTTGAGGGATCTCACAATCCACCCACCTTAAGAAATTTTGTCCTCGAAATTCCTACATTTGGCCCGTTGTTAACCCAGCCCACGACCTTCTTTGGCCCGTGACCGGCAGCCTAGCCAATCGACTAGAGTCCAACCCACCATCTAGCACATAACCAAGTTGCTATATGAAACCACCTATAATGACCTGCCCGTTCCGAGATATGATCCAAGTGTTACTATATGAAACTTAGTGTCTCATAAATTAATATCATTTATAACCCATTCGTATTCACTTAATAGTAAGTTTTTGATTTTTCATTATCACATAAATGATATAATTATGAGTGATTACATTCTTTTCTATAAAATTTAATGTAATGACTTCTTAAATTCCACACATATTAATAAAATTTAATATAATGACTTCTTGAATTCCACACATATTCTTCTATATAAAGGAGAGTTCTTTAGAGAAATTATATTCATATTAGGATTATGTGTCACAGTTGCGGATGCCTCATCACAATTCTAGGTTAGTATAATTATTTGAAATGTTATATATTTCGATTTGAGAGTCTTGGTTGGCCTGAGTCCACATTCGATCATCATGCACCGAGCACAACAGGGGTCAAAGAATTGGCTTAGTCCGACACGGGGCAACACCCTTAAAAATTGCTATGTGGGAGTCTTGGTCAGCATGAGCTGACATTCGACCGCCATGTACCGAGCACAACTGGGGTTAATGAATTGACTCAATTCGACATAGGGCAGCACCCCCTAAAAAATTAAATACCTGCCCCCATGCCGAAAGGGGTGACAGGGCACAGTGGTGTAAGACGACTCATTATGCACTTGTGATACCGAAAGGGTGAGTCAATGGCAAATATTGGTAAGTACAGGCCAAGGGTCACGTAGCGTGTGTGCACATACATGGGATTGTAGCTGGATGGGCGGGCACCCTCCAAGCATATAAGAGCTCAGCATAGGCTTATAATCACTAAAAGATGTAATTCAGATGTTGCAGGATATATTAATTATTTCTTGTAATTATACAACTTAGTGTTTTTATCACTAATACGGAATTGCCTCCGCATGTATGAGCATGGAAAGATGGGTAGAGTTTGGAGGACTCTATTAGTAGACTATTCTTTTCTCGAGATCGTTTGCATGGCAGTGGGATTTTGGTTCGGTTCATGGGACTTAAATTATTCCAAGCATTTATTATATTAACTTTTATGTCAAAAGTTTATTTAAAATCTTGAATATTAATATAAAATTAATTTATGAGACACTTAGTTTTATATAGTAACACTTGGCTCATAGCTCGGAATGGCAGGTCGTTATAGGAGGTATCATAACAACCTAGTTAGATGGTGGGTTGGATTCTAATCCATTGGCTAGGTTGCCGGTCACGGGCCTAATGTAGGAATTTCGGGGACAAAATTTCTTAAGGTGGGTGGATTGTGAGATCCCTCAACTTAATCCCACATCTAATACATACTCGGAGAAGATCTTATTTATAATTGAGAATAGACTATAGATCTTTAACTTGGGTTAACCATTTTAAAGAAATGACTTAGGCCCATTACATTGCACTTTAGGCTGGGTCGTTACAAGTGGTATCAGAGCTGTGTTTCCCATGGAACCATGCAAATTAATCATTACCTTGTTGAAAGTCTAAGAGTCCACTATCCCAAGGGTACATTTTCTTTTATATAAGAATTGATCATTCTTTTATAAAATTAATTTTCATTATTTTAGATGGTAAGTCATTATAGGTGTGCCACTTGTGTGTCATGCTAGGTGCACGTGACACCTAAACCAATGAGTGTATATGGGACGCCTTTACAATCAGAGGTGTTATCTAGGTAGTATGGGTGGTATGGGTCACCTTTGTGATATGAATAACAGTGTCATGGGACAGTGTACCCCACTTTATCTATGCATATGAGTGGCAATGCTTAAATCAAAAAAAAAAAAACTACTCATGACCCTATTATATGAGGACGAAGATTCCTAAGCTGGGGAGATTATAAAACCCCAAATTTTTTCCTTATTATATTTTCGAGGACAAAAATTCCTAAACTGGGGAGATTGTAAAACCCCCCCAAAAAAATAATTAGGTTATTTTATTTAGGGTTTTATAAATCTTAGAATGAACCATAAATAATATTTAATTAAATAAATTCTTAAGAATCAATATCATTTATAACCCATTCGTATTCACATAATAGTAAGTTTTTTGCTTTCATTATCACAAAAATGATATAGTTATGAGTGATTACGTTCTTTTCTATAAAATTTAATATAATGACTTCTTAAATTCCACACATATTAATAAAATTTAATATAATGACTTCTTGAATTCCACACATATTCTTCTATATAAAGGAGAGCTCTATTGTTAAATGAAACTTCCTCTAGATAGCTTGCAAGCACATTTGGCTTTAGAGAATTTACATTCATATTAGGATCATGTGTCGTAGTTGAGGATGCCTCATCACAATTCCAGGTTCGTATAATTACTTGAAATGTTATATATTTTGATTTAGGAGTCTTGGTCGGCCTGAGTCCACATTCGATCACCATGCGTCGAGTGCAATTGGTGTGAGATCCCTCAACTTAACCCCACATCTAATACCTACTGGGAGAAGATCCTGTTTATAAGTGAGAATGGACTATAGATCTTTAACTTGGGTTCACCATTTTAAAGAAATGACTTAGACCCATTACGTTGCACTTTGGGCCGGGTCATTACAGGTGGTATCAGAGCAACCTGGTTACGTGTTAGATGGTGGGCTGGACTAGGGACATTAGTTAGGCTGCCAGTCACTGGCTAAAAAAGGTCATGGGCTGGGGTTAGCAACGGGCCAAGACTAGGGACGTTGGCTAGGCTGCCGGTCACGGGCCAGAAAGGTCGTTGGTTGGGGCTAGCAACGGGCTAAGTATAGGCATTTCAGGGACGAAATTTCTTAAGGTGGGTGTATTGTGAGATCCCTTAACTTGGTCCTACATCTAATACCTACTGGGAGAAGATCCTGTCTATAAGTGAGAATGGACTATAGATCTTTAACTTAGGTTAATCATTTTAAAGAAATGACTTAGGCCCATTACGTTGCACTTTGGGCTAGGTCATTACAGGTGGTATTAGAGCAACCTAGTTACGTGTTAGATGGTAGGCTGGATTAGAGACGTTGGCTAGGCTGCCGGTCATGGGCCAAAAAAGGTCGTGGACTGGGGTTAGCAACGGTCCAAGTATAGGAATTTCGGGGATGAAATTTCCTAAGGTGGGTGGATTGTGAGATCCCTCAACTTAATCCCACATCTAATACCTACTGGGAGAAGATCCTGTTTATAAGTGATAATGGACTATAGATCTTTAACTTGGGTTAACCATTTTAAAGAAATGACTTAGGCCCATTACATTACACTTTGAGCTTGGTCGTTACAACTGGGGTCAAAGAATTAGCTCAGTCCGACACAGGGCAGCACCCTTAAAAATTTCTAAGTCTCTGTCAGCATGAGCTCACATTCGGCCACCATGTGCCGAGCGCAACCGGGGTTAATTAATTGATTCAGTCCAACACAAGGGCAGCACACCCTAAAATTCTTGCAAGATTAAATACCTGCCCCCATTCCGAAAGGGGGTGACAAGGCGCAGTGGTGCAAGATGGCTCATTATGCACTTGTGATACCGAGAGAGTGAGTCAATGACAAATATCGGTAACTACAAGTCAAGGGCCACGTAGCATGTGAGCGCATACATGGGATTGTAGCTAGATGGGCGGCCACCCTCCCAGCATATAAGAGCTCAGCATAGGCTCATAATCAGTAAAAGATGTAATTCAGATGTTGCAGGATATATTAATTGTTTCTTGTAATTATACGACTTAGTGTTTTTATCACTAATACAGAATTGTCTCCATAGGTATGAGCATGGAAGGATGGGTAGAGTCAGGACAGCTGGAGGACTCTATTATTGGACTATTAATGGAATTGCCTCCACAGGTATGTGTATGGAAGGATGGGTAGAGTCTGGACAGCTGGAGGACTCTATTATTGGACTATTCTTTTTTCAAAATTGTTTGCATGACAGTGGGATTTTGGTTCGGTTCATGGGACTTAGATTATTCCGAGCATTTATTATATTACCTTTTATTTCAAAAGTTTATTTAAATCTTAAAAATTAAAAGAAAATTAATTTATGAGACACTTAGTTTTATATAGTAACACTTGGCTCGTGGCTCAGAAATGGGTGGGTCATCACAATCCAATTGAGTAAAAGAGTAAGAGGTTGAAATGAATTAAATTAAACAATGTTAAGTTTCATTCTTCTACAGAACGAAATAAAGAATTAACTCCATATAAAAATAGAAAATATTATAAAGAAGAGGCTACTTTTTATTATGAAAGGAAAAGAATTACAAAAAGTAGTACTACTTTTAAGCCAAAAGTTCTCACTCTCTCATCTCAAACAACAAATGACCACCCATTTATATAGAAGATGAGATACGTAGGAGATATAAGAATTTGAGGAAGGATTCTACAACTCGGTGTAATCTAATTGATTATGATGTCTATTCAAGTTTTCAATTCCTCGACTTACCCAAATGCACCCAAAGCTATGTCCATCCTTAACACCATAAATTGTAGCCATTAATGGGTGGGGTCCAATGCCATGACCAACAATTCTTAACCTTCTTTGTTTTCAATTTTTTCTGCACTAAACTCCAAAATTAAGCATATATAATAAAATATTAATTAACTAAAAAATAAAGTAAACTATCATCTAATTAATAATATTTATACCCGGGATGTAAAACATCACATTAAAAGCATGGGTAAATATTGTATATTTTAAACACTTAACACCCCCCAAACATAAACTTTTGCACATCCAGAGCAAAATATCATAATAAAAAATTTTACTACACAAAAATACTTGGTCCCTATTATGTTCTCATATGATTCTTAATCAAACTAACTAGAGGCAACAAGATGTTAATCAAATTAGAAATTCCCTTTCATCAATCACACCCAAAAGAAGGCTCTTCATGTGTGTGTGTGTGTAAGATAATCCTTTTGCTTATCCTTCTCATTTGCAACAAGAAAATAACACTCTGGCCCATGTTTAAATATGTTTGCCATTCGTCCTCATCTCCACTAATGTAATCATTTATTTTTGGTTTTTTTCTATAGTAGCCAGCTTTACCTTTTGACACGAACCCCCATAATTATTGAGTTACAAAGGCCCACTTACTCAGCAAAGTACCAATATACAAACAGAGATAACTAGTTTTACCTTTTGACACGAACCCCCATAATTACTGAGTTACAAACCCCCTTAACAAAGTAGTCATTGCTCTAATTTATTCAATTTTGTTTTTTTTAAAGAAGAAAAAAATTGCTAGGACAAACCTAAAACAACAAAAGCCATCATGAAAATTCTTATGATTAAAGGAATTTTCCTATTGCAAAACATTTATTGAAATCATGTAAACTAAAGGATTGTGAAAATAATATAATGTAGAGAGCTAACTCTCGAATGCAATCATTTATTTAGTTGATCCCTCATATCAATTATTCATTTTTTGTCAAGAATGGTTAGACTAATTCACATGTATCTATCATTGAACTAAGAGACTAATATATTGTTGCATAATACATTTTTTACACTAAACTACACTATATATATATCTAAATCTAAACATGAGTCGAGCATGAACAATATGCATAAAATTAAGGCACCCCCACACTTAAACTAAACATTGTCCTCAATGTTGATAAAAATAAAAATAAAGAGAAAGAAGTGAAAGAGAACTCTCACAACAAATTAATCGATAGATGATCATCATTAATAACTGAATTTGCACTTGACTCATTCTTGGGTTGCCTCCCAAGAAGCGCTTGGTTTAATGTCTGTAGCCAAACGCTTGTTTCTCATTCTTTATTTAATGTGATGGAGGACTTCCAAAATTGCTCTCATTCAAAGTAGTGTTTCAGTCTACATCCATTAACTTTAAATGATCGATCTCCTTATTCAATCTTAATTTCAATTGCACCGTGTGGAAAAACTGTTTGCACTATGTAAGGACCAAACCATCTTGATTTCAATTTTCTTTTAAAATTTTTTAACTTTGAGTCACTTAACAATACCTTTTTTTGCAGGAGAAAATGGTTAAGAAGCAATTCTTTGATCATGCCATGCTTTGGATTTTTACTTATAGATCTTGGAATTTAGATAAGAAACTCTTCTAATTTCTTCTAATTCAATAAGTTGTTGTAGTCTCATTTTTCCACATGCTCCCAAGTCAAAATTCAATTCCTTAATAGCCCAAAAAGCTTTATGCTCTAATTCTAGTAGAAGATGACAAGCCTTTCCAAGCACTAATTGATAACGGGACATGCCAATTGGTGTTTTGAAAGTTGTTCTATAAGCCCATAGAGCATCATCTAACCTAATAGACCAATTCTTTCTATTACCTTTTAGTACCTTCTCTAGAATTTTAAGAATTTCTCGATTGGATACTTTAGTCTGGCCATTAGTTTGTGGATGGTAAGCGGTGGCAACCTTATGTTTCACTCCATACTTAGCCAATAAAGCTTCAAATTGCCTATTGTAAAAGTGAGACCCTCCATCACTAATGATTGCCCGAGGTGTACCAAATTTGGTAAAGATATTCTTCTTTAAAAACTTAACTACCATCATGGCATCATTTGAAGGTAAAGCTACTGCTTCAACCCATTTAGAAACATAATTGATAGCTAAAAGAATATAAATGGTAGGGTTTGATGGAGGAAAATGACCCATAAAATCTATACCCCATACATTAAATAATTCCAGTTCAAGAATAGAGTTGAGAGGCATTTCTTTTTCCTTGATAGATTTACAACAATGATCACATCTCTTAATAAAATGTCTTGCATCTTTAATTAGTGTAGGCTAAAATAATCCCGATTGGAGAACTTTCATCGTTGTCCTAGTACTTCTAAAGTGCCCGCCATAATCTGTTGAGTGAAAATGATGAAGTATGGACTCCATTTCATCTTCTGGTATACATCTTCTTATCATCACATCAACACATTGCTAAAGAGAAGAGGGTCATCCTAAAAATATGACGTAGCCTCATGAAGAAATTATTCTTTTTGTTGAAAGTTCAAGTCCGGTGGCATCTTCCCACTCACCACGTAATTTGCAAAATCAGCAAACTATGGGACAACACCACTTTCAATGGTCAATATATTTTCACTAGGGAAAGCCCCATTCACGGGTGGATCATCCTTAACATTGTGTGTTTTGCTCAACCAGGAAAGGTGGTCAACTACAACATTCTCACTTCCTTTCCTATCCTTAATCTCGACATCAAATTTCTGCAATAAAAGAACCCAACTGATTAGCCTAGGTTTGGAATCCTTCTTAGACAAAAGGTATATTAGAGCAGCATGATCAGTATATACAATAACCTTTGAAATTAGTAAATATGATCTAATCTTATCAACAAAATGCACTACTGCTAACAATTCTTTTTCAGTTGTAGCATAATTGCGTTGTGTATCATTCAATGTCTTACTAATGTAGTAGATAATATAAAAAAATGTGCCCTTCCTTTGCTTAATACATCACCTATTGCATGGTCACTAATATCACACATTAATTTAAAATGTCGGGACCAATACAGTGCCAATCACAATGGAAGCTGAAATCAATTTTTGTTTCAAAGTCTCAAAAGCTATCAAACATGCATCATCAAAATAAAAAGTTGCATCTTTTTTTAGTAAAGCATATAAAGGTTTTGAGATCTGAGAAAAATCTTTTATAAACCGTATGTAGAATCTTGCATGTCCTAGAAAACTTCTAATTTCTTTCACCGATGTAGGAGGTGGGATCTTCTCTATAGCTACAATTTTTGCCTTGTCTACTTCAAGTCCTTGGCACAAAACTTTATGTCTTAAAACCAATCCTTCCTGTACCATAAAATGATAATTTTCCCAATTAAGAAGAAGATTAGTGTCTTGATAACTTTTAAGAACACAAGATAAAATAGACAAGCAATCATCAAAAATCTCTCCAAAAATAGTAAAGTCATCCATAAATACTTCTAGGCCATGTTCAATCATATCAGTAAAGATGACCATTATGTATCTCTGAAATTTAGCGGGAGTGTTACACAAGCCAAAGGGCATTCGCCGAAAAGTAAAATTGCCATAAGGACAAGTGAATGCAGTCTTCTCTTGATCCTCGGGTGCAGCAGTAATTTGGCTGTAACCTAAATATCCATCATGAAAATACAAGTAAGCATTCCTAGCTAATCTATCAAGCATTTATCAATAAAAGGAAGAGGAAAGTGATCATTTCTTTGTAGCCTTGTTGAGCTTTCTATAGTCCATGCACACACGCCACCCGTGATGGCATCCAACCAATTAATAATTTTCTTCTTGACCACTTCTTTCATGTTGGGGTTGAGTCGTCGTTAGTGCTCAAAAGTTGGACTAAATCCATCTACTAAGTTGATCCTATGCATACAAAAGGATAGATTGATGCCTTTTATGTCTGCTATAGTCCAAGCAATAGCTGACTTGTGATCCTTTAGTATTCTAATCAGCTTCTATTCCTGTAATATAGTTAGCTCTAAAAAATAATAACAGGAAGAGTGTCATTAGGTCCTAAGAAAGTATACTTGAGATTTTTTGGAAGTTGAAGAAAGGATTTCAGAACTCGATGTAGTCTAAATGATTATGATTTCCATTCAAGTTTCCAACTCCTCTACTTACCCAAATACAGCCAAAGCTATGTACATCCATCCTTATCAAGCTTTGTTAACACCATAAATTGTACCCATCAATGAGTGGGGCCCAATGCATTGACCAACAATTCCTAAGCTTTTTGTTTTTAATTGTTTTCTGCATTAAACTTCAATATTAAACATACTAATAAAATATTAATTAACTAAAAAAATAAAGTAAACTATCACCTAATTAATAATATTTATACTTGGGATGTACAAAATTACATTAAAAACATGGGTAAATATTGTATACTTTAAACACTTAACACTATCCTGACTCTACCCATTCTTCTATGCTCACACCTATGGACACGTTAGTGATAAAAATACTAAGTCATATAATTATAAGAAACAAGTTAATATATTCCACAACATCATTAATTAAACCTTTTAGTGATTATAAGCCTATGCCGAGGTCTTACTATGCTCTGAGGGGTGGCCACCCCATCCATCTGTAATCCCATGTATGTGCACACATGCTACATGGACCATAATTTGTAGTTACCAATATTTAACATTGACTCACCTTCTCAATATCAAAAGTTCGTAATCAGTTGTCTTAGCCACTGCGCCCTGCCACCCCTTTCAGGATGGAGGCAGGTATTTAATCTTTCAAGAAGTATAAGGGTACTGCCCCATCTCGAACTAAGTTCGTAATGAGTTGCCCATGGTGATCGTGTAACACCCCAATTTCAGTTCACTTACGAACCAAATCATAAATATTGCAATCGAGTCGAGTCATGTTTAAAATTCTCACTCTGTGTGACTTGATCAATAAAATAGATCGAAACAACCTTTTTGGTGTCATGAGATTGGAAGACATCGTTAAATACACGTTTAAACACATCGAACATAAATAAAAGTAAGAAAGTAAATAATTGCGCTGAACTTAAGTATGTGTATCAATTTTTTGTCCTCCCACCAAAGTCAACTCAAATTGCAAGACCTAAAAATATTATATGAAAAATGACAGTAACGAATGTTATTGGTATGGAAAATAACTAATACAAACTTCAAGATTGCTTCATACTAGGCGGTAAGCAAACATACTTAAGCAAGTGTCGGCTTGCATGCACAACTCATAACCATATTAATACATACAACGCTTACACCTTCACATCTTCCACATCACCTGCCATGGTACTCGAGTGGCGAAAGGAATAATTAATTTAATGCCAACAATTCCAAAAATATTACCTAGTACCCTCATACACCGCATTACCTCTGGGTTTTAAGGAGTACTACGCAGTACATACATATCTCCAAACCACTCATTCTCTTATTCGTGAAATCCATAAAAATATGCATACTTATATAATAGGCTTAGGGAAGGGGCTTGTATCATAGATTTATGGAGCTTTAGTTCAAAAACCAACAAGGGATCTCATCCTTGTAGTTTTATTAAACATGTGTAGAAATCTTAGCTAAATGGCCTGACATCGGAGGGATGAATAAAACGCTGCCGATGTCGTCTTAAGTATAAAACACGATTAAACTCAACACGCAAGGAGTCAAGCAAAGAGGGAGAGTCCAACGGACTTGTAGTCCAAGCTCCAAGTGTATCTGCACATCTACGGTGAGCTCGGAGTCTGAAACCTACATCGGAACCCACTACTAAGCAAAATATTAATATTTCTATATGATGCATGCTCGTGGTGTGTGCTCATATCATTAATACATCCTAATAAAAAGACTATACTAAATAAACATACCGCTAAACACATGACATGTAAATTGAGACATATTAAAGAAAATACTAATAACAAATAAATAAATATTATTTGATTTTGATTAATCATGAATAATAATAATATCGTAGTCATCATTATAGAATACGTAATCAAATACAATTAAATAATAACATACACGCAACGAAGAAGCAAGTAAATAAATATATAAAATTTAGTAAATAATTGCGCTGAACTTAAGTATGTGTATCATTTTTTTGTCCTCCCACCAAAGTCAACTCAAATTGCAAGACCTAAAAATATTATATGAAAAATGACAGTAACGAATGTTATTGGTATGGAAAATAACTAATACAAACTTCAAGATTGCTTCACACTAGGCGGTAAGCAAACATACTTAAGCAAGTGTCGGCTTGCATGAACAACTCATAACCATATTAATACATACAACGCTTACACCTTCACATCTTCCACATCACCTGCCATGGTACTCGAGTGGCGAAAGGAATAATTAATTTAATGCCAACAATTCCAAAAAATATTACCTAGTACCCTCATACACCGCATTACCTCTGGGTTTTAAGGAGTACTACGCAGTACATACATATCTCCAAACCACTCATTCTCTTATTCGTGAAATCCATAAAAATATGCATACTTATATAATAGGCTTAGGGAAGGGGCTTGTATCATAGATTTATGGAGCTTCAGTTCAAAAACCAACAAGGGATCTCATCCTTGTAGTTTTATTAAACATGTGTAGAAATCTTAGCTAAATGGCCTGACATCGGAGGGATGAATAAAACGCTGCCGATGTCGTCTTAAGTATAAAACACGATTAAACTCAACACGCAAGGAGTCAAGCAAAGAGGGAGAGTCCAACGGACTTGTAGTCCAAGCTCCAAGTGTATCTGCACATCTACGGTGAGCTCGGAGTCTGAAACCTACATCGGAACCCACTACTAAGCAAAATACTAACATTTCTATATGATGCATGCTCGTGGTGTGTGCTCATATCATTAATACATCCTAATAAAAAAGACTATACTAAATAAACATACCGCTAAACACATGACATGTAAATTGAGACATATTAAAGAAAATACTAATAACAAATAAATAAATATTATTTGATTTTGATTAATCATGAATAATAATAATATCGTAGTCATCATTATAGAATACGTAATCAAATACAATTAAATAATAACATACACGCAACGAAGAAGCAAATAAATAAATATATAAAATTTAGTAAATAATTGCGCTGAACTTAAGTATGTGTATCATTTTTTGTCCTCCCACCAAAGTCAACTCAAATTGCAAGACCTAAAAATATTATATGAAAAATGACAGTAACGAATGTTATTGGTATGGAAAATAACTAATACAAACTTCAAGATTGCTTCACACTAGGCGGTAAGCAAACATACTTAAGCAAGTGTCGGCTTGCATGCACAACTCATAACCATTTTAATACATACAACGCTTACACCTTCACATCTTCCACATCACCTGCCATGGTACTCGAGTGGCGAAAGGAATAATTAATTTAATGCCAACAATTCCAAAAATATTACCTAGTACCCTCATACACCGCATTACCTCTGGGTTTTAAGGAGTACTACGCAGTACATACATATCTCCAAACCACTCATTCTCTTATTCGTGAAATCCATAAAAATATGCATACTTATATAATAGGCTTAGGGAAGGGGCTTGTATCATAGATTTATGGAGCTTCAGTTCAAAAACCAACAAGGGATCTCATCCTTGTAGTTTTATTAAACATGTGTAGAAATCTTAGCTAAATGGCCTGACATCGGAGGGATGAATAAAACGCCGCCGATGTCGTCTTAAGTATAAAACACGATTAAACTCAACACGCAAGGAGTCAAACAAAGAGGGAGAGTCCAACGGACTTGTAGTCCAATCTCCAAGTGTATCTGCACATCTACGGTGAGCTCGGAGTCCGAAACCTACATCGGAACCCACTACTAAGCAAAATACTAATATTTCTATATGATGCATGCTCGTGGTGTGTGCTCATATCATTAATACATCCTAATAAAAAAGACTATACTAAATAAACATACCGCTAAACACATGACATGTAAATTGAGACATATTAAAGAAAATACTAATAACAAATAAATAAATATTATTTGATTTTGATTAATCATGAATAATAATAATATCGTAGTCATCATTATAGAATACGTAATCAAATACAATTAAATAATAACATACACGCAACGAAGAAGCAAATAAATAAATATATAAAATTTAGTAAACATAAAAAGACTAATATTAATATGTAAATATAAAAATAATAATAATAAATAATCACATATACATACATCATATACGATAAACATATAAATAAAAATAAATAAATAATAATGAATAAATAATTAATTAAAGAAAAACACTTATTATATCAAATTATGCTAAATAATGTGAATATGCATATAAAATAATGTAAAGGTTTTCGAATTAACGAAAACGGTCGAAAAACGGCTGAAATTAGGTTAATATGGCAAACCAAGTTAACCCGTGCGAGTCGACTGAATCGACTCAGTTGAGTCAATGAATAGTGCTGACTAGGTAGCTGGACTCGGACATGGGCTTGGGCATGACCACATACACAAATGGTGAACAGTACTCAATCAAGTAGATGCGAATGTGCCCAGGCAAATGCAAAAATGGGTAGACGGACATGACACGAGCAAACAGGCCGAACAGGGCGGCTGTTGCCCGTTGCCGGTAAAAGCCGATAGTAGCACGGCTAGTGTCACCGCTGGTCGGGATTGATGGCCCATGTGATGAGGAGCATGCTGGTGGTGGTAGTCAGTGGAGTCTAGCCACTAGGTGGCCGGAAAATGGCTAGGAATGGGCTGCATCGCCACTTTGTGTGGCCGAGAATGGTATGTATATCACTTTATCTGTGGTGATGTGAGGATCTCTGTCTGAGTCAAAATGGGGTAATGAAACTCTATATAGGATGTTGGGTGGCTCAAATATATGGGTAAGTCTATGGACATCTCTCTCAGATCATCCTGATTGGACTCTGCCATAGGTGGCCAGCCTATGGAATAACCGATCAATGATGAGTCTATGAGATGTCTCCTAAGTGGCTCTAGTTCAATCAACTAATAGTAGGCATGTGTTTCTCGATACTGTATTAGTCATGCACTTTCAAACAGATGGGGTTCAAATGACCCCAAAAACTACTATCTCTCCTCGAGTCTACGGGGACTTGTATTGAGGTTTGACAATGTCTCATCCGTTCTCTAGTGGTGCGTGACATACCATCCGTACCGATTTGTAGCACTAATTTTGACTTACATGATTACTACCATTGTGATAGACTCTGAACCAAAGCTGTCGGTTAACATGAGCATTAACTGGTATCCCTCTATCTGGTTAGCGTGGCATGGTCTAACTGAAGTCCTTATCTGTGTCGCCCTACAGAAGGAGACAACTTCTCCCAAGCTTGGGAGAGACGTAGATAAGGACTTCAGTTAGACCATACCACATTAACCAGATAGAGGGATTATGTTTCCCTAATCGTGCTGGCAAAACACAGGGAAAATAATGTTTCCCTAATGGACTCTCCCTCACTAAACCCATCATTTATGCCAAATTTCTAATATGAGTTGCACAACCACTATTCGAGTAGTACAACTACCGTTTGTGATGCACAACCACCATCCGAGTTTCCCAACCACCAACCGTGATGCACTACCATTGATTGAATATGCACTATTGGAGTCTGTGATACGCAACCACCCTCCGTATATTGCATTACTGCTGATTGAGTGGAGCGGTTATTGTAGAAGTAAGGGCCAAGTAGTTACCTCGCCCTACAGAAGGACAACTACTTGAAGATTTTCTTAGCTTTGGACAGAGTTTGGTAACAAGGCAATGTGACCTCTAGCTGAGATGGCCATACTGGTCAGATTATTTAGTCAGCATGGCAGTAGATGTATGGTATACAAATCATGCAAATGGTCAGACATGCAATGTGATTTGCTTGTCGCTTGTAAATGCCAACGGCTGAGTGGCTGGTGTTGCCGCCGTTCGGGATTGATGGCCCATGCAACAAGAAGCATGTTGGTGATGGTGGTCGGTGGAGTTTGGCCACTGGTTGGCCAGAAAATGGCCAGGAATGGGCT
Source organism: Piper betle (assembly GCA_033002965.1). Lineage (NCBI taxonomy): Eukaryota > Viridiplantae > Streptophyta > Magnoliopsida > Piperales > Piperaceae > Piper > Piper betle. Next base: position 109,703 of record JAURVB010000052.1, on the reverse strand, counting down.
GCATTGCTGATGTGTGCAGCGACATCGCCGGCAGCGATCATGGCCATGGCCAAAGTCAATGTCAGTCTCAAATGGAAGATCTCTGTGAATAGATGCTATGTGGGTGGTCGGACTGGCCAGAGGTGGCTCAACGGAATTGGAAAATAGCCCGAAAGGGTGGCGGCGGCGGTGATAAACAATGATAAAAAACTCAGTGACTCGATGGCGAATGCGGCAGTGTCGATGGTGACGGTGGGTACGGACTAATAGCCGACCACGAGGTAGTCACGGCTGTACTAATCCGGTGGCCAGAGGAGAGCCGACGTTTTGTTGGTGGCAAGCCAAAGTGGTGCAAGCAAGTGGTGGCGGATAATGGTGGAAATCTAAAAATCAATGGAAATGTTTGAGATATAAATGGGAGAAAACTAGGGTTGAGGTGGACAACTTAGATTTTGACACATGTCATGATCGAGTGTTCGATAATTCGTTGTCTAGTGGGACCCACCAATGGGTATGTGTAATATACATATTGACGGAAAGCTCAGATCAAGACTGTTCAAAGTCAAAACTAACTTAAGTACTAAAATTGACTCTATAGCAGAAATCGATGTAAGAAGTGTAAATGAGCCTCGAAACCCTAAACACAATTGAGCTGGACGCACGTGTCACACACACAAGCAGTGCATGCTGCAGTTGTGGCACTAAACCCACAAGTCATCCTACCGATCCCCATAGAAGGGGTGCATGAGTTTAGTGTCGGTGACACTAGAAGGGAAAGGTTTTGGAAATTCAATATGAAAAAGCTTTACAATGTTTGTATTGAAAAACAAGGAATGCCACACATAGGTGGCAAGGCAAGCAAAAGACTGCACGTAGGTAGTCGACTCAAAAGGTCGTGCGCAGGTGGCAAGCGAAAGGCGTATGTAAGCGGCAAGACAAAAAGGCTACGTGCAAATGGCAAGCAAAGCACCAACAATGACCACTGCCAAGTGAAGTCGACACTCAGGCTTGACAGTAATCGCTAGCAAACGCTGAAATTCCTATATTGCAAGCAATGAAATACCAAGAAAATTCCAAACGGATGCTCAACGCTGCAACGATCTACATCTACGCCTAAAATCATGGCTAACTCATAAAAGTCATATGTATACAATATAACTTATGCTCTACTATATCATAACTGAAACTATCATATACATGTCGGACATACTCAACCCCCATAACATACTCACATAGCCATATAGGCCTCATACTCATATTCTTAAAATTATTTTGACACGATCTCGCTCGAACTGACTCGATACTAACCCGAACATGGCAAACTAAAATCGGGAAAAACCATATCCCGAAAATGGGGTTTTACAGATCGAATGTAGGCTCAGGCCACCAAGGCTCCCAAATAGGAATATATAATATTTTGAGTAATTATACGAACTAGGAATTTTGATGAGGCACCCGCAAATACGACACGCAATCCTAATATGAATAAAACTTCTCTAAAGCCTTCCCTTTATGAGCCAAATGTTCTCACAAACTATCAAGATGAAGTTTTTTTAACATCAACATAATTCTCCTTTATATATAAGAATAAGTGTGGAATTCAAATGTCTCTACATTAATTTTTTATAGAAAAGAACATAATCACACATAACCATTGAACACCAACCATTTGTGTGATAACGAAAACTAAAAAACTGACTATTGAGTTAAAGCGAATAAGTGTCAAATTACAGTCACGACTCCCACTCCCAAAAATTTTAATAAATAAAACTTATTTAAAATCATTCATAAATACCATTATACCAGCACTCGAAAGGTTATACTTGATAATTTATGATACTGATTCTTAAAAATAAATTTAATTAAATATTATTTATAGTTCATTTTAAGATTTACAATAAATAAAATAATCTGATTATTTTCTTCGGGGTTTAACAATCTCTCCGGCTTGGTAATTTTTGTCTTTGAAAATATAATCTGATTATAAGGAGAAAATTACTCATTCATCTAACTTCTTCCTTATCCTATCTTAGGCATTTCTTCCATTATGCGTTGGTATACTTGTATCTAATTTAATAGTAGTTAGTTTAAATATCTTCACATTTTCTTTTGAAAGTTCATTTTAGAAAAATCACGATATACAATTTTTCTGACCACTTCTACTTTGTGATGGTTGATCACGGGAGTCAATTTGATCTACTTTTTCACTACTTCTACATCTTAAAGCCAAATTATTTGAGGACACATTAAAAGGTGATCCTCTATTACATTTGAGTAGTCGTTTTAAACAACTCTCTATGCTTCATTGCTATCTTTACTTTCTATAAACCCATATCTGGCGACATAAAAAACTATAATTCATCTGTGCATTTTTTTATCGATTTGAGCATGGTCACTCATACACATAGCTAAAGTTGGGTACACTGTCCCATGAAACTGTCATCCTTTTCCCACAAGTGTCCCATACCAGCCATACTATATAGATTACACCTCTGATTGTAAAGGCGTCTTATATACGCTCATTGGTTAAGTATCATATGCTCCTAGCATAACACATAAGTGCCACACCCATAATTACTTCTCATCAAAAATAATGAAAATTAATTCTATAAAAGAATGATCAATGCTTATATAAATAAAATTTACCCTTCGGACAGTGGACACTTAGACTTTCAATAAGGTAAGGATTGATTTGCATGGTTCCATGGGAAACATAGCTTTGATACCACTTGTAACAACCGAACCAAAATTAGTGTCTCAAAAATTAATTTTTTATTAATTTTCAAGATTTTAAATAAGCGCATGATAGAAAATTTAATATAACAAATGCTCGGAATAATATAAGATAGTGAACCAAACAAAAATCCCACTGTCTTGCAAACAATCTAAAAGTATAATAGCAAATAAGAAAAAAAGTCAAAAGTCAAATAATAGAGTCCACCAGCTCTTCTGACTCTACCCATCTTTCCATGCTCACACATGCGGAGGCAATTCCGCATTATTGGTTAAAACACTAAGTAATATAATTAGAAGAAATAAGTTAATATATTCCAAAACATCATGTCGAGCTACTACTATGCCAGGAGGTGTGGCCTCCCCACTAGCTGCAATCTCATGTATGCGCACACTAGCAACGTGGCCTACGGCTTGTAGTTACCGACATTTGCCATTTACTCATCCCCTTGGTATCATATGTGCATAATGAATCATCTTGCGCTACTGCACCCTCTAGGCAAGGGTGCCGGTATTTAATATTTTAAGAAGTTTAAGGGTGCTGCCACATGCTAGACTAAGTCAATTCTTTGACCTCGTTTATGCTCGGCATATTGTGATCGAATGTAGGCTCAAGCTGACCAAGGCTCCTAAATAGGAATATATAACATTTCGAGTAATTATGCGAACCTGGAATTTTGATGAGGGACCTGTAACGACGATACGCAATCCTAATATGAATAAAACTTCTCTAAAGCCTTCCCTTTATGAGCCAAATGTGCTCTCAAACTATCAAGATGATGTTTTATTTAACATTAGCAAAATTCTCCTTTAAATAGAAGAATATATGTGGAATTCACGAAGTCTCTACATTAAATTTTTATAAAAGAAGGTATTCACACATAACTATATTGAACACCAGCCATTTGTGTGATAACGATAAATAAAAAAATTGACTATTGAGTTAAAGCGAATGAGTGTCAAATTGCACTTACGACTACCACTCTAAAAAATTTTAATAAATATAAATTATTTAAAATCATCCATAAATACCATTATACCATTAATCTAAATGTTATAATTGATAATTTATGATATTTATTCCTAATAAATAATTTAATTAAATATTATTTATTGTTTGTTATAAGATTTACAAAAACCTAAATAAAATAACTTAAATATTTTGTTCGGGGTTTTACAATATCCCCTGCTTATAAAATTTTTGTCTTTGAAAATATAATCTAATTATATGGAGAAAATTACTCATTCATCTAGCTTCTTTCTTATCTTATTTTTGGCATTTCTTCCATTATGCGTTAGTATACTTGTATGTAGTTCTACAGCATTTAGTTTAAATATCTTCACCTTTTCTTATGAAAGTTGATTCTAGAAAAATCAGGATTTACAATTTTTTTCCACTTCTACTTTGTAATGGTTGATCATGGGAGTCAATTTGATCTACTTTTTACTACTTCTACATGTTAAAGCCAAATTGTGTGAGGACACTTCAAAAGTTGATCCTCTATTACATTTGAGTAGTCATTTTAAATAACTCTCTATACTTCATTGGTGTCTTTACTTTCCATAAACCCATATCTAGCCACATAGCAAATTATAATTCATTAGTGCATTTTTTTTCTCGATTTAAGCATGGTCACTCATATGCATAGTTAAAGTCGGACACATTGTCCCATGACACTATCATCTAGATCGCACAAGTGTCCCATATCACCCATACTACATAGATAACACCTCTGATTGTAACGACATCTTATATACGCTCATTGGTTAAGTGTCACATGCACGTAGTATGACATAAGTGACACACCTATAATTACTTGCCATCTAAAAATTAAAATTAATTCTATAAAAGAATGATCAATGCTTATATAAAAGAAATTTACCTTTGGGACAGTGAACTCCTAGACTTTTAACAAGGTATGGATTGATTTGCATGGTTTTATGGGAAACACAACTCTGATACCAAATGACATAAAATTTAATATAACAAATGCTAAGATAAATCTAAGCCCCATGAACTGAACCGAAATCTCACTGCCATGCAAACAATCTAAAAGTATAATAATAAATAAGAAAAAAAATTCAAAAGTTTAATAATAGAGTCTTCCGGTTGTCCCGACTCTACCCATCCTTCCATGTTCACACCTGCAGAGGAAATTCCGCGTTAGTAATAAAAACACTAAGTCATATAATAACAAGAAACAAGTTAATATATTCCACAACATCATTAGTTAAACCTTTTAGTGATTATAAGCCTATGCCAAGCTCTTACTATGCTGGGATGGGTGGCCTCCCGTCAAGTTACAATCCCATGTATGCGTACACACGCTACGTGGCCCACGGCTTGTAGTTACCGATATTTGCCATTGTCTTACCCTCTCAGCATCAAAAGTGCGTAATGAGTCCTCTTGCGCCACTACGCCTTGTGACCCCTTTCGGCATAGGGGCATGTATTTATTCTTTTAAGAAGTTTCTGTCGGACTAAGTTAATTCTTTCACCCTGGTTACTCTTGGGGCATGGTGATCAAATGTTGGCTCAGGCTGACCAAGGCTTCAATATAGGAATATATAATATTTCGAGTAATTATACAAACTTGGAATTTTGACGAGGCATCTGCACTATGACATGCAATCCTAATATGAATAAAACTTCTCTAAAGCCTTTCTTTTGTGAACCAAATGTGCTCACAAACTATCAAGATGGTGTTTTATTTAACATCAATAGAATTTTCTTTTATATAGAAGAATATAAGTGGAATTCAAGAAGTCTCTACATTAAATTTTTATACAAAAGAAAATAAACACGCATAAATATATTAAACACCAACCATTTGTGTGATAATGAAAAGTAGAAAAAAACTGACTATTGAGTTAAAGCAAATGAGTGTCAAATTGTATTCATGACTCCCAATCCAAAAAATTTTAATAAATAAAACTTATTTAAAATTATCCATAAATACCATCGTACTGGTACTATAAAGGTTATAATTAATAATTTATGATTTTGATTCTTAAGAATTAATTTAATAAAATATTATTTATGATTCGTTCTAAGATTTATGAAACCCTAAATAAAATAACCTAATTATTTTTTTCAGGGTTTTACAGTTTGGGTACCCTAGGATTGAGATGGCTAAAGGAAATTTAAGTATGTGGTTAATTTTAAGTGAATGGTCAACATACGTTCAATCAATCGTTATGTTGTTGATTGTTATGAAAACGTTGCCAAAATTATAGTTGGGAAAAATGAATGAGGGGATTTGGCCCGAATTACAACTATTTTTGGAGAAGTGTTAAAAACCTATAATAGGGTCTTGGGGAGCGTGCTAAGAACATGTCTTGTTATCATTGTGAACTGATACTTCATAGAGTAACTCAACATTTTGATAGCTTTTTCTAATCATTTCTATGTCTTAGCATCATTTTCCCTAGTGTTTTCATTATAAAAATAAGGTTTTTCGAAAAATTTTATAATATTGAAAATTTAAGTAAATTTACAGCTGCTTCTAAGCAAGATACTATCTTTTTAAAGAAATTGGTGAAAGCCCATGGGCACTTGCAAGTAGAAGTCAGACAGCTCCTTCATCAACCTATGATGGACTACTTTGGGACATATCCTAGTATGGATAGTCCTACACATAGTCAGTTTGCATTCCTCTGCAACCCTCTGCATGTTCCTGCACATGTCTTTGACCTGACCTTTAAGTTAGCAATTTATGCACATGCTCTCATCTTTTAGACAAATTTACCTAATTAGCCCAAGTCCGCAACTAGAAGCCATTAGATGGACACCTTGATGAGCAAGAAAGAAATACACTCACCTAATGCTAATGATTAAAGGAGAACATCTCATGTATATTAGTATAGAATGAAGCTACAAGGAAGTTACTGCGACTAAGATCTGCATACTCCTTCAATTGGGACAATTTGAATTTCAGAAAATAGCTTCACCAACTCCACAAGCCATAGAGAGAACAAGGAACAAGACTGGACCACACTGTTTAAAGAGTGATGATTGAGTCAACATGCGAGGAAGGAAGCTTCAAGGAAGCTCTTGAATTGCCAAGAAGAACTTCTACCACAATCAGTTATATATACCCTCATCACATGAAGAAGGGAGATGCTTTTCGAAGAGAAAACACATTATTCTTCTCTCTACCCTTAATTCCTGAGTGTTCCACATTGGCCATCAAAAGAGGAAATGAATGCTGAAGAGAATAAGCTATAAAAGCCAAGTTACAAGGAAGATAACACTACTAAAGAGAAGTTCATGGTAGGGCCTCACCATCACAAATTTGCATATCTTGGATGAGGAGACTATAGTGGTTAGTGATGCATAATGGATCTTAGTTGATATATAATATATCTTGTTGATGTAATCTTGGTATGCTTGTTGAATTGATTATTTCATGTCTTCTCTTAATGCTTGAAGAGAGAAGCTAATTATTGCATGAGTTAAAGACTCAATTGAGTACTAGGAATAGGCAGATCAATGATGTCTTTGAAATAAGTAGTTTATGATTCTAAATGTAGGAATATATTAGAGTTGTGAATATCCACATAAGAGAAATAATCGTAAAGCACCAATTTGGTCTTGTTGGCATAAAAATATAAAGTGATATCAGGGTAGTAGTTTGTAATAAATAGCGGAATACCATTATAGTTAAACTCGTTTTCCTGAATATCATTTACAATCATGCGTAACATGTTTAACATGATAAGCTATGTTACCTATTAACTAAATAAAATTATACATCCCAGATCCATTTTCAATTAAGTAAGCGAACTTGTGTTAACTTTGGTTGTTGTTTTCTATTCTTGTGCTCTTGCATTATTTTTTGAGTTAGATTAGCTACTTTAGTTACATTACCTTGCTCATCTTGAAAGATTAGAGTAGATTTTCATCAAATCATATACTCCTTGTAATTAGTTCACTAAGCATAATAAATCTTGTTATCAACAATGACGTTATAATGTCAAATCCTTGTGGGAGTGATACTCACTCATCACTTTATTACTTGTTCAATGCATGCCTTACGGGATACATTGAAATTGCAACAACATCTATACTCTTGGATAATTTTGGAAAGCTCAAGCTTGTGTTAGGATTGGCATAACCTTAAGTCCATATTTTGATGATTATCATCCTAGATATGAAATGAAACAAATAGAAAGCATGGACATAGTGGAGATGATGAGTGTTAGACATGTTTATTTAATTCCCTCCCTAATAATGAATTGCTTATTGAGATGACCTAAGGGGACAGTAAGTATATGTAATGGGTACATATCTAATGGGACTATGCTCATATGTAGGGGAACGTATGGTGTTTAGCTTATAGTGATGACTCTCAAATAGAGTTATTATTTCATAACTATTCATGTGCAATTTTGATGCCCTAGCATCCTTTTCTCCGTCGATTACACTAAGAAATAAGAATTTCCAAGAATACAAACAAAGTAAGAATTATTATGTTATTCAAGTATAATTTTAGTTAATATTGTTATTTATAGGGAAGAGTGAAATTTGGGTCATGAACAAGTTGGTAAGCCCTAGTGATGTCCATCGCACTATGAAGGAGAAAGAAGACTCACAAGTTGATTATAGTGGCATCTACACCAAATCCTGCAAATTCTGATTTATTATGCTATAATTATAACGTTTCCTTCAAAGACATGATTTGCCCAAACATACATGCAAGTGGGAGTCAACTTTGTACACACTTATCCTATAGGATGTAGAGCTCTAATCGTTTAAGTTTGTAGGACTTCCTTGTTTCACCTCTACTTGGCACCTTTTGTGTTGAGTTAAATTGCGTTTTAGACATAGAATGACATCAATGTTATTTTATCGGATCCTTTTGATGTTGGGCATTTAGTTGAGTTTCTATAAGTTTAATAAAACTTAATGGTTGAGATCTCTTAATGGTTTTCGAAAGCTAACTTCTAGAACTAATTATACAAGTCCTCACCTAATCTTCTTAAGTATAATTATGAGGGTTTACGGTTTTATAAATATGAGAGATCTGTACAAGTGGTAAGAATTACACTAATACTCCTTTAAACCCCAAAGTAGTGCACTGTAAGAGGGTATCACATAATGTAGTACATATTCAAAATTTATAGTGCTAACTTTAGCTGTTCCTTTGTCACTTGAGTACCACAATGAGTATTATATGAAGATGTGAAGGCTTAAGTTTTTCTGTATGAGTTTAAATTTGTCATGCTTGTGCACTGGCCTTTTTAAAATATGTTATTCTTGTTTACAGCTATAAGAGTCTTTTGTGAAGTATTTTAAGATTTCCTATTGGTAACAGAGTACACATCTACCAACTTGTAATACCAATTGTTATTTCATACTGATAATCAAACTCATTATATTACTAATATTTTTCCTATATCTATGTAGGTAAGGTCTCGTGCCATTGGTAGTCTTAGGTGTGGGGATGAGCGACTCATGGTGGTGCTGGGGGCCCTGTGCTAATTTGCTTATGCATTTGGATTTATTTTGTGGACAGTATTATCTTGTGGGCTTATGCCCTAAATTTTTTGAACCATGTATGTTTTTGGATTGGGATGTGGTATGATGATCCCGTACGTGTGTTTAATACTTTATTATTATTATTATTATTATTATTATTATTATTATTATTATTATCGTGTGGAGTAACACTTTCGGGCAAAGGCTAACAATTTGCCTATGTGAGCCTTAAAGTCATGAAACATGTAACACCCCAATTTCGGTTGGCTTAAGAATCGAATCAGAAATGTTACGATCGAGTCAAGTCAAATTTAAAGTTGTCAGTCGGTACGACTCGATCGATGAAATAGATCGAAACAACTTTCTTCTTGTCATTAGAATGGAAGACATTATTAAATACATGTCAAAACACATCAAAAATAAATAAAAATAAGAAAGTAAATAACTATGCTGAGCCTAAGTGTGTGTAGCGTTTATCTATCCTCCTACCAAAGTCGACTCAGGATTTGCATTGATGTATATATATTATATGAAAACCATCACTAATGAATGTTATTAGTCCAAAAAACTCTAATACAATCTGGCAAATGGGTATTTCATTACCCAGAAAACTTATGAAACTTTAAGATTGCCTCACAATGGGCGGTAAGCAAACATACTTAAACAATTGCCGGCTCGCATGTATGGCTTATAATCATATTCATACATACATACAGCGCTTACACCCTCACATCTTCCATATCACATGCCACGGTACTTGAGTGGCAAAAAGAACAGTAAAGTTAGTGCCACATATTTCAGAAATACGCTGCATTACACAGTACCATCATACACCGCTCTACCTCATGGTTTTAAGGAACTAGTGTGATTCATACATATCTCCATACCGCTCACTATTTTATTCTTGAAATCTATAAAAATGTGCGTACTTATATAATAGGCTTAGGAAAGCGGCTTATATCATAAATTTCTAGTGTTTAAGTTCGAAAACCAACAAAGAATCTCATCTTTGTAGTTTTATTAAGCATGGGTAGAAAATACAACTAAATGGCTTGACATGGGAGGGATTCGATAAAACTCCTCCGATGTCGTTCTACATATAAAATACGATCAAACTCTACACGCAAGGAGTTAAATAGAAAGAGAGAGTCCTATGGACCTGTAGTCCAAGCTCCAAGCACATCATCATATCTACGACGAGCTTAGACTCCGCAACCTATATCGAAACCCACTACTAAATAAAATACTAACATCTCTATATGGTGTATATTCATGGGGTGTGATTATATCATCAATACATCACAACAAAGAAAACAATAACAACAAACCTATAACTAAACATGTGGCATGCAAATCAAGACATAATAATAATAACTAATAAATGATAAATAAAAAAAGAAAATGAACTCATAGATAATTAGATAAATAATAAATATATAGACATAAACAATACTCTAACCATAAACTAATAATATGATTATACTATATAAATGTATAGGTAAACACGAGTAAATATCAATATATACTCGTATTAGTAAACATATAAACAAACACATAAAAATATATATAATAATTTAATAAATAAATAAATAAATAAATAATAGTTAATACTCATTAATAATGAATATTAATAACATCATAGTTATACAATATAAGAATACATTATTAAATACAAACAAATAATAACTACACATACCAAACAAATAAATAAATAAGTGTATACACACACACACACACACACACACACACAATTTAATAAACATAATAAGATTAATATTCATAAGTAAATATAATATTAATAATATCAATTAATCATATAAACATTCATCATATCTGATAAACATATGAAAAAAATTAAATAAATAATAATGAATAAATAAATAATTAAATAAATAAAATCATCATAACATCCAATCATGCTAAATCATGTGAATATGCATCTAAACTAATACAAGAGTTCTTGAATTACAGAAAATAGTCGAGAAATAGGCTGAAACTTGGTTGAATCAGATTGAACCGAGCTAAACCAGACCAAACTGAGCTGAACCAACCCGGTATGGGTTAACTGAGAAGCTGGGCTGGGTTGACTGGGTGGACATGAACTCAATCACTGGCAGGTAGACTCAGACATGGGTTGGCGGGTTGGTGAAAGGACCGGGCAGTAGCCACAGACATGGACAGGCGGACCACGAACCAGGCAAACGGGTCAGACAGGGCAGCTATGCCTGTTGTGAGAAAAAGGCCACAGCCGTGCGGCAAAGGCTGCTGTTCCTCTCGATTGAAAGAGGGTAGGACGGGCAATGTGATCGTGGTGATGATCGAAGGAGTCCAGCCGCTAGTCGGCTGAAAAATGGCAAGAAAAGGAGCAGATACCCGCCGAGTTCAGCGATGCTGGTGGCGGCGATCGTGGCCGTGGCAATGGTCGTGGGTGGCCTCAAAATGTAAATCTCGGGGAGCGGAAACCGTCGGGTTGGCTTCCTCAAAGGACACTCGTCGGTGCCAAAAAATGGCCCAAAAGGGTGGCAGCGGTGACAAAAAATGAGTCTAAAAACACTATTGCCAGCGGCTATTATGGCGGGTCTAGTGGCGATGATGGGTACAGACTGGTAGCTGGCCGCAAGATGGTCACGACCCTACCGATGCAATGGCTAGAGGAGGGCTGGGGTGTCACCGATGGCAAGCCCAAGTGGTGGCGGCATAGGGGTGTAGCTCCAAAAATGGGAGCAAAAACAACGGGTTCGTGAATTTAACGCTGAGTTGATGGCTCAAACATGCCACGTGGTACGTGGCACGATCCAGACATCCGACAACTTGTAGCCTAGTGGGGTCCACCTATGGGTATGTGTAATATACATATGGATGAAAAGCTCAGATTGAGACCGTCCAAAGTTAAAACTGGCTCAAGTCCTAAAAGTGACTTTATAGGTGGGAATCGAGGCAAAAAGGCTAAATGGGCATAGAACTGTGAACTCCATCTAGCTGGGCCCACATGGGCAACATCTAGTGATCCAAAATTCCTATGCTGCATGCAAATGAAATACGTAGCAAATTCCAAACGAATACTAAATGCTGCAATGGCCTAGATGTAGGCATAAAATCCCGGCTAACACATACAATCGACTCTGTATACCTTTGTACACACTAATAACTCATGCTCTTATCATCTGCATGTCGGGCATACTCAGCAATTGTAACATACTCATACGACCATCTGAGCCTCATACTCATATTCTTAATATTGTTCTGGCTCGAGCTTGCTCGTATCGACTCGAGACTACCTGAACCGGACAAAACTAAAAAAGGTAAAACCCTAACACAAAAAATGGCACTTTACCACCTCTCCACCCTATAAAACTTCCATCCTTGAAATTTCTCACATAAACTATGATCAAAGGAATCAATTACAAATGTCCTCTTGGTGGTAGACTGATAGCTCTCCCTCGAAAGCTAGCTGCACCAGGCCCAAACAGACCACCATGAAGCTAGAATACTGAACACTGATGAAGATCGGTAGCTCGTTACTAATTTGGGTGGATAGACTACACGTGCTCCAATCATCTGACAAGACATGCCATATATGCTAGAATCATCTGTCTGCACTGACAATACAAGCTTGAATTGTCTTGCTAGACTGACCTCTGCTAGACTAATTCCTAGGGTCATTGTGAACTATGGAGACTGAAATGCAATGACCTCGGCAGGAAAAACCTAAGCTCTCCCCTAAGGGTCTACTGGGTAGTCGAGCAAGTACTCAAAGTACTGCAAGTTCATAGTTTGAACTACATCAGGAAAAACTATCTCGGTGCGAGGTATGCAGCCTAACATCTACCAATGTCTCCCTTATCCTCATCAATGCGATAGATCAACTACATGTACCTTGAGGGTACTTTGCTCCAAGTTCTACGGCTATACTAGGGTGTCATGCGAGTCCTGCTAGTATATAGTGGGCTCTTGTACCAAATAAAGGATATGCTAAGGAGCTGTATGGCTTACTATTGCCAGTCTAGGTTAAACACTCAGGTGTCCCTATAAGGGAAACTGGACTGCTCACTTGGTCTTAGCTAACTCAGTCCAAAGTCTAGTATCTCTCACTCTATTCCATAATGGAACAAGGATAGCTGCTATGATTCTACTGCATACTATGGCTTTGGTGGATATCTATACAATGACTAATTGTTGCTGAAGGGGGTTCTCTGTAATGGAATGACGGTGAGAACACCAGTACATGTACAGTGTGTCTCAATGAGTATGAAAACATACTCTGCATGGACCTATGGGGTTTGCATCTGGTCTGTGCCATGTGCGTTGGTCAATGTCTGCTCATCTCAACTATCTGATAAACAAATAGTAGGACTCATATATCTTGAAAGGTGAGTGTGAACATACTCAAGTAGAGGCTCAGCTCTGTCTAATATCTCTGGTCACATGACAAGTAAATGGATCTCTAATGAAAAACTGGTCACACTGCTCTACAATTCTAACTATGAAGTGTCTCATCCTCACATAGTTTGACATAAGGTCTGTTGGAAGAGTGCAATAGCTGAAAAAAATGCTACTAGATATGTATATCACTCTATCTGTGGTGATATAAGGATATATGTCTAAGTCACAGTGGGGTAGTGAAACTCTATATAGGATACCGAGTGACTCAAAAATATGGGTAGGTCCATGAACAGGCTTCCAAGATCATCATAATTGGACTCTACCATAGGTGGCCAGCCTATGGAATAGCCAATCAACGACGAGTCTAAGAGACGGCTCCTAAGTGGCTCTAGTTCAATCAACTAACAGTAGGCATGTGTTTCTCGATACCGTATTAGTCATACACTTCCAAACGGATGGGATTCAAAAGACCCAAAGGACCATTATCTCTCCTCAAGTCTACAGGGCCTCTTATTGAGGTTTGATATAGTCTCGTCCGTTCTTTAGTGGTGTGTGACTTAGCATCCTATACCGATTTGTAGCACTAATCCGGACTCACATGACTACTATAGCTTGGTAGACTCTCCAGCAAAGCCATAAGCCAAGATGAGCAAACACTGATATGCCTCTATCTGGTCAACATGATCTGGTCTGACTAAAGTCATTGTCTGCGTCGCTCCCAAGCTTGGGTGAAGTTGTCTCCACTAGACTAGTCTGTCATCAATTACCTGCACTATAAGTTCTAAATAGTACCACGAAGGTACCTCCTATACTCAAGTCAAAGGCTCAATCTTATGTCTCAAGGTAAGGACCTAATCGTGCTGGCAAAGCACAAGGACAACACTATCTCCCTAATGGATGCTCCAGCACTAAACCCGTCATGTATGCGAAAATTCTAGTAGGAGTCAAATATCTCTCTCTAGCTAGGACAAACTCTAAATGAGTTAAACCGCATATCTGGTCATTTGCTAACAATCTGATTTATGGAACCCTGGGTGTAGGTCACATGTATGTTGTTACGTTTATTGAGCAACTTGACCACTATGGTCATTCTATCTAGATATCATACTGCCATGTTCTCGTACTCTATCTATATACATTCCTAGAAGACTCACTAACACTACTTGATGATCCCAATAAGACTATCACTAAGACTATCTTGCAACACACATCTGACACAAGGATGTCATGTTAAGGCGATGGTATGCAAGATGGCAGGTGTAGTCAATCATGTTCCATTGCATCCAAATAATTCTGATGCACCTAACTTTCCTCTACCAGGATGATGTTAACATAACTATATCATGTCTTCAATCTTTGACCCAACTCTACTCTGAATGCTGTGACATGTAGTCTCTATTCAAAGCTAAGAACATCCTCAAGTAGTTTTCGTTCTATAAGGTGAGGTAACTACTTGGCCCTTACATCCACAAAAATTGCTCTACTTAGTCGGTAGTAATACAATATACGCACGGTGGTTCTGCATCATGAATGGCAGTAGAGTGCATTCGGTCTGTGACAGTGCATCGCAGTCAGTGGTTGGGCAATTCGGACAGCGGTTGTGCTACTCGGATGGCGGTTGTGCTACTATGACGGTGGTTGTGCAACTCGGACGGTGGTTGTGTTGCTTGGATGGCGGTTGTGTTATATAGGTGTTGAAGTCTAATCCTGATCATCTATGTCGTGAACCCATTACTATCTTTGGCATGTTTATATCCATGTGTCTATCTCCCTAGAGGTAGCAGCTATCAACTCAACTGAAGTTATAAAACCATGTGTGTCTGATCTGAAAGGGGTCTGGATCATAGTGGTGACATGTACAATGGCGATCCAATGTGGAGCCTTCACGTATCTCCAGAAATCAGGTGTGGCTGTTCCCATAAGCACTGTTTAGTTCTTAATAGCAATCACTGATCTTGCCTTTGCAGATTGAGTGAAATCCAATGAACTGTCTAAATCTGTGGGCAAAGGTAGTCTCACTTATCCTTGGTGTCTTCATGCCTTTGTGTGGTGTAGAGTAACCAACAACATTGTTTGGACATACAAACACTAGTGGAAGAGGGGAAGGCGGTGGAAGTGTCCAGGGACTGTAGATCCACCTCGCTACTCATCCTCATCTACTGTTATCTCCTCGAAGTGGTGCATCTCAAGTCATCTATCCAAAATTTCATCTGTGCTCCAAGTACCTCAATGGCTCCACTGTCATAACCATATCCTTCATGCACAATGATTTGTCTAAAGGTCCAAATTCTTTAAAGTAGGCCTCAAACTATGCTTAATGGATCTGCTTAAGCCACTCTAAGGTCTTTGCTCATGTGTCACATAAGTACGTGAGCATCTCCATACTCCAAGCTCCCTTCTTGTGTTATCTCTTATAACTTTGTCTCACAATATAAACTATGTCCCAAGTAAGGATCAATGTGGTGACATGTGAAAGACGGCAAGTGCTCCAGTGTGGTCACCAAATTCTAGGTACTCCCACTCACCATCCAACTCGACCTCTATTAACTTAATTATGAGGGCACTATTAGTTGTTTAAATCTCCAGCACATAAAAAGGCAAGGTGTGTCTCTAATCTTATCATGACATCCTGTGAGATCCATGCTTGCATCTACTAAAATCATAATTTCATATCCTTCTCATAGCTCCTCTATTAACACTAAAAACTAAAACATGCATTGCTCAGGTTTGACTGAGCAAAAATCTGAAACATTAACAAAATACAAAAAGAAATACCTGTCGGCTTGCTAAAGATAGCTTCACACACTTGGCTTAAAACAAAAGTCTTCCATCTCAATAGACCAAGATATGACTTTGATACCAATTTGTAACACCCCAATTTCGGTTCGCTCAAGAACCAAATAAGAAATGCTACGAACGAGTTGAGTCAAGTTTAAAGTTGTCGGTGTCATGAGAATAGAAGACATTATTAAATACATATCAAAACACATAAAAAATAAATAAAATAAGAAAGTAAATAATTGTAATGAGCCTAAGTGTGTATTGTTTATCTATCCTCCCACCAAAGTCGACTTAGGATTTGCATGACCTACATATATTATATGAATACTGTTAGTAACAAATATTACTAGTCCGAAAAATAACTAATACAATCTGGCAAATGGGTATTCAATTACCCACGAAAACTTATGAAACTTCAAAATTGCCTCACACAGGGTGGTAAGCAAACATACTTAAGTTATTGCCGGCTCACATGCATAGCTCATAATCATATTCACACATACATGCAGTGTTTATGCCCTCACACCTTCCATATCACCCACCACGGTGCTCGAGTGGCAAAATGAATAGTTAAGTTAGTACCACATATTCCGTAAATGCACTGCATTATGCCATACCATCATACATCACACTACCTTATGGTTTGAAAGAGTACTAATGCGATTCATACATATCCCCATACACTCACACTCTTATTCTTGAAATCCATAAAAATGCGCGTAATTATAAAATAGGCTTATGAAAGTGGCTTATATCATAAATTTCTGGAGCTTAAGTGTGAAAACCAACAAGGGATCTCATCCATGTAGTTTCTTAAACATGGGTGGAAAACACAGCTAAATAGCTCGACATCAGAGGGATCCGATAAAACTCTGCCGATGTCGTCCTACGTATAAAAGATGACCAAACTCTATATGCAAGGAGTCAACCAGAGAGGGAGAGTCCTACGGACTTGTGGTCCAAGCTCCAAGCACATCGTCACATTTACGGCGAGCTCAGACTTCATGACCTATATTGAAACCCACTGCTAAATAAAATGTTAACATATCTATATAATGCATGCTCATGGAGTGTGCTTATATCATCAATACATCACAACAAGGAAAATAATATTAGCACACCTATAACTAAACATGTGGCACACAAATCAAGACATAATATTAATAAATAATAAATGATAAATAAAAAAGGAAAACTCATACATAATTAGATAAATAATAAATACATAAACATAAATAATACTCTAATCATAAAATAATAATATAATTATACTATATAAATACACAGGTAAACACCAGTAAATATCAATATATACTAGTGTTAGTAAACATATAAACAAATAAATAAATAAATAAATACACAAACAAATAGTTAATACTCATTAATAATGAATATTAATAACATCATAGTTATACAATACAAGAATACATAATTAAATACAAACAAATAATAACATACGCATATCGAACAAATAAATAAATTAATATATATATATATACACAATTTAATAAACATAACAAGACTAATATTCATAAGTGAATATAGTATTAATAATATCAATTAATCATATAGACATTCATTATATATGATAAACATATAAATAAAATTAAATAAATAATAATGAATAAATCATAACATCTAATCATGCCAAATCATGTGAATATGTGTCTAAACTAATGTAAAGGTTCTTGAATTAACCAAAACGATTGAAAATAGGCTGAATCAGACTGAACCGAGCTAAACTAGACCAAACAAAGCTAAACCAACTCTGTCTGGGTTAACTGAAAAACTGGGCTGGGTTGATTGGGTGGGCATGAACTCGATCATGGGCAGGCGGACTCGGACATGGGTTCGCGGGTTGGCGAATATGATCGGGCAGCGGACACGTATGCAGGCAGGCGGACCGCGAACCGAGCAAACAGGTCGAACGGGAGTAGCTATGCCCGGTGCCGAAAATATCCACGGTGGCACGGCGGAGGCTGCTGTTGGTTTTGATCGAAAGAGGGGAGGGCAGGGAATGTGATGGTGGTGACGGTAGGAGGAGTTCGACCACTGGTCGTCCGGAAAACGGAAAGAAAAGGAGTGGATCACCGCCGGGCCACGACGATGGTCGTGGGTGGCCTTAAAATTTAAATCTTGGGGAGGGGAAGCCGTCGGGCCAGCTTCCTTGAAGGACACTCACTGGCATTGAA
Organism: Piper betle; assembly: GCA_033002965.1. Taxonomy (NCBI): domain Eukaryota; kingdom Viridiplantae; phylum Streptophyta; class Magnoliopsida; order Piperales; family Piperaceae; genus Piper; species Piper betle. The sequence continues at coordinate 91,154 of JAURVB010000052.1, read as the reverse complement.
AAATGGCCCGAATGGGTGGTGGCGACAACGGTGGCTATTGCAGCGGCTCTAGTGGCGATGATGGGTAAGGACTGGTAGCCGGCCACGAGATGGTCACAGCTGTACAGATGCGGTGGCCAGAGGAGGGCCGGGGTGTCGCCGGTGGCGAGTCAAAGTGGTAGCCGTGTAGGGGTGTAACTCCAAAAATGGGAGTAAAAACAGTTGGGTGTATGAATTTAATGCTGAGTGGATGGCTTAGATCATGCCATGTGGCATGATCAAGACATCCGACAACTCGTAGCCTAGTGGGGCTCACCTATAGGTATGTACAATATGTATATGGACGGAAAGTTCAAATCAAGAATGTCTAAAGTCAAAACTGACTTGAGTCCTAAAAGTGACTCTATAGGTAGGAATTGAGGGAAAAAGGCTAAATAAGCCTCGAACCCTAAATTCCATCAATCTGGGCCCACAGGGGCAATATCCAATGATCCAAATTTCTTATGCTCCATGTAAATGAAATATGTAGCAAATCCCAAATGAATACTAAATTCTACAACGGCCTAAAGCTAGGCCTAAATCCTGGCTAACACATACATACAACTCTGTATACCTCTGTACACACTGATAACTCATGTTCTTATCATCTCTATGTTAGGCATACCTATGTAGTGTGATTTAGCATACATTGTATGAAAATCTCGTGTTTAATCTATCTTAATCCCCCTTGATAGTTAAGATCCGTTTTCGTAAAATTTATACGCAATTATTGAATAAATAGCTTTCCAAATTATAATATCATGATTCGACACATCGTTTAGATCAAATTGGGGTGTTATAGCTTGGCTAGCTAGGTTTTTCTCTACAAGAACCACCAATGGAGGTCCATCCCTAGCTCTTTGGCTCTGTTTTTGGGCCCTAAGAGGTTCCATGCAAGAAAATCATTATACATCTACTTTTCATCACTAATTCACCATGAATTACAAGAAAATAGTATTCCTTGATTTTAATCTAAACAAGAGTATACATGCATAATTCTTTACTTTTCATACAACAATCGAGTCGAATGAAGTCAATATTTAAGAAGTTAAGGACGACACAATTCCATCATCAAATCATGTAATTTACAAAATTCCTCACATCACAAATCTATCAAAAACTCAAATGTAAGTAATTAAAACATGATTTATGCATGCCCTACACAAAAATTAACTTAAATATGATAATTTATGATGAAGAAAATGAGAAAAAGTAAGGAATTATCACGCATGACATGCCCAAAATAGCTTGCATGACATGTCAAAAATAATTAAATATCATGTGATATATACGGATTAATTATTATGGACATTTATAAAAAATATCACAAAATAATAATCATGCCTGTACAAGTCAATAAATAATATAATACATAAAATATTAAAAAAATTCCAAAATATGAAAGACTTCGTGAAAATGCTAAAAAAACCTTGGGAACCGAATTACGAAGAATAGACTGGAAAATGTTGGATTGAACTGACTGAGTAAAATATAAACCTCAAATATTCAAAACTGGACAATGCTTACCAGATTTGGTAAAAAAGGTGCGGAAAAGAGATCAGGGACAAAAGAATGTACAATTACCGAATGCAACTTGAGCAAATGCTGACAAACGAAGGGTCAGTGAAGGTGTGGCAATCAATAGGGCTATGTCGGAGGAGTCAAACCACGGCGGTAGTCGACGGCAAGATGGCTGTGGCCGGAAAATCACCCCAAAAGTTTGGTGGTGATTGCTATATCTCCCAGACTTTCTGGTGATGGTGATGACAAATGGCAGCAGGGCCAGTTAACACCAATCAGGATCTATAGATATTGACGGCGGGAAGAGAACCACGGTAGCGGCAGGCACGACAAGGCTTTGATTGGTTGGTTACTCTCAGAAACCGAAGGGTACGAGAACCTTTTGGGCCTTGCCTGTGGTGAGTGAGGGCGGCTTCACGATCGGCTAGGCGGGGTTTGTAATGAGTGAGGGCGGCTTCACGATCGGCTAGGCGGGGTTTGTAATGAGCGTACAGGAGAGTTGAGTGGCAATAGTGGCATGGCTGTAGGTGGCTGGAGGGCAAACTTCCAATGCTAAAAGTTTGCCGGTGCAAGATCCTTTTAGAATTCAGCGATCTCTAGGGGTGCTAATTGAGCGAGCGAGCCGAGCTCGACATGTGTTCGAGCTCGGCTCGAATAGTTCGAAACTCGTTCGAACTCGACTCGAGATCGAACGAGTTTTGGACATACATGCTCGAGTTCGGCTCGAATATTTTTTATGTGTTCGAGCTCGACTCGAGCTCGAATATACTTAAACTGCTTAATTTTTATGAGCTCGTTCGCCAGCTCGTTCGTTAGCTCGAAACCAGCTCGATTAAAAGTCAAAAGTACTTCACTTAAAAAAAAAATGAGGCCAATGTGGTTTGAACTCACAACCTTGAAGTCATCAAGGTGAATACTTACCATCTCAACTATCTTGCTTCTTTGTTATTATATTACATATATATATATATATATATAATATAATATAATATAATATAATATAATATAATATAATATAATATAATATAAAGACTATATTATTATATTATTTTATCGAGTCGAGTTCGAATCGAGCTACGAGTCGAGTTCGAGTCGATTTCGAGTTATAACCGAGTCGAGTCGAGTCGAACACGACCTTGCTCAAGCTCGGCTCGTAAGATTCGAGTTCGAGTCGAGTTCGAGTCGAGCATTTAAATGTCGAGTTTCGAGTCGAGTCAAGCCGAGCCGAACGCTAAATGCTCACGAGCTGGCTCGCTCAATTAGCAACCCTAGCGATCTCCACGGCTGGGCCCACTTCTCATCCCCACCCCCAAGCTCAAACCAAGCTCTCCTTCATCCAACCACCCTACCAAGCATGGCTGCAGCAAGGTCTGGCATGAAGATAGGTAAAAGCCTAGCCCAATTTGTGCAAACTAGTCGTCGTTTAAAAAATAGTTCATTAAGTTGAACATTATAAGCAACATCCCCACTAATATATTAAATCTGTTAAATAAGATCCTCTTATGATAGAGAAAATTAAAAGAAAACAATTAGAGGAGAGGGATTAGGGAGAGCTTGGCAAGGAGAGGGAATAAGGGGCTAACTTATACTGTGCAATACAATTGCAGAGGCTGAACTCGAAGGTGTTGTGAAGGACACACCACGTTGTCGAGGAGCAACTTAAAGAAAGCTCCTCCCCCATCTCCAGAGATGTACAACTGATAGCCCAAAGCATCACAAACTTGAAGATCATTGTGCCCAGGGCCTCAAGTTGCAATAAAGAGTAGAGGAGGCTGTGTACCAAAGGAAGACAAGTTGCCGGTGGTGCTACAAGACCCCTTAGGTAAGAACCAATATATTAGTGTGGATGTCTTATAATCTTCAACTTCTAGTACCGCTTTGGAACAGATAACTAGGTTAATTAATTTGCATTTAGGCCAAATCATTATAAATAGTATTAGAGCTAATTTAAGACTATGTTGGATGAAGGGGATCTATCTATACAAATATTAGGCTTACAAGTGATAGAAAAAAATTTCTAAGATAGCATTTCCATCATGCGGGTAGAATGTAAGATCTCTAAATAGTTAATCCCGTATCTAATACCTATCAAGTTGAGATCTAACATATTACTTGGGATGTGGTTATAAACTTCATTTTTAGTTAACTATTTTAAAATAAATAATTATGTCCGTTAATTTGTACTTGGACCAATTTATTAAAAAAGAAGTTGAAACAAGGCAATGTAGTAAATTTCACCCAAGTTAGATGAAATTTAAAAGCCACAAGAAATATCGGTTGAGTTTGTATCTTGTAAAATCATTAAATTAATTGATTATCACTAGTAAAAAATTTGTAATTATTAAATTAATTGATTATCACTAGTAGAAAATTCTGTAATTGTCACCGCAATTTGCCGTGACAAATACCCATACCACAAATACTAAGGCATGTGTTAATAACACAAATGCATAAATCGGCTGATTTAAATTAGATCGGTGGCGATCCGATTTAAAAAATAATGTGAATCGGCTAGGCTCGAATCGGCAGATTCGAGCCGCTGTCACCCAATTTCGGCTAGTGGCGGGGAAGCGGCGACGGGCGACCGGGGGGCGGGGGGAGGCGGGGCTGGGGGGCAACAGCAGCGTGGGACGGGGCGGCGAGGCGAGCTGCGAGGGTGGGGCCGGGCGGTGAGGTGGGGTGGGGCGAGTTGCGAGGGCGGCTTCGGGGTGGAAGGCGAGGAGGGGGCGACGGGCAATAAGGCGGCGAGGGGGGGGGGTCGCGACGGGGCGACATGGCGGTGGCCATCGGGGGAGGGTATATGGGCGGCGGTGGGGGAGAGCAGGGGATGGCATTGTCGTAATTAAAAGTTGACTCGAATCCGACTTAAGTCAAAAATAATAACTAACTCTAAATAATTTTAAAAAAATCCAAAAAAATACGAAAAAATATCATAAAATATAATACAGATTATAACATGAAAATTACATCAGAATGACATATTCTATATTAATTACCCACTAATTTTGACTAAGTTGAAACTTTTGTATAGGACCGATTTAGGCCGATTCAAGTGAACCGATTCCGATCTAATTTAGACCGATTCCGATTCCGATTTCGACTCCTTCGAAAACTGATTTCGATTTTTATTCAAATTTTTGCAACCATGGTTAATAACCTTGAATCTAATAGTTTTTGACATCGTAGACAGTGTCAAAAAATTTTGACACGGTGTGTTGTGGCAAAAGCTTTGTCAAATTTTGAAGCAATCTTTGTCACCAATTATGCCTTGTCAAAAATTTGATACAGCATAATTGTGTTACTCCCAGTCTTAAAATTTTAAATTATTATATACATATATATACAAAAGTGCTACTATGCGCTGCATCAAAATGCAGCCCATAGGTAGCGTTTTTTATTTGGATTGTTAGATCAAAATCCAACGGTCAAAATCTTTCCTTCTTTTTTTTCCCACTCCCCTGCTTTCTCTTGCACGAGCCGCGTTCCCCTCCCCTACCGGATTCCGCCACCGCCGCCCCCGCCCTCGCCCCTCCCGGCCTTGCTCCCGGCCCCGCCTGTAGCCACGGTCCCCCACCGCCCCATTGCGCAGCTGCGGCGCCCCCCCCCCCCAACACCCTCTGGCTGCCAGCTTCCGCCCCCGGCCCCGCCCGCAGCCGCATTTCCCCCTCACCCACCCCTCCCCCCCCCCCCGCCCCCGCCCATTCTAGTCGCGGCTCACTTGCCCCCGCCCCCTGCCCAAAGCTGCGGCCCCCTCGCACCGCAGCCCAACCCCCCTACTACCCCTCCCCCGCGGGCGGCCAGCGGCGAGGTCGCCTGCGGTGAGGTGGTGCGGCAAACAGAGGGGGGAGAAGAACATGGGAGGGTAGTTTCGTAATAAAAATTGGACTCGATCCTGACTCGAGTTAAATTTTTATTATGAAATAAATATTTAAAAAAATAAAATAATTTTGTAATAAAAATATAACTCAGTCCCAAGTCGTGTTAATATTACGAAATAAAATTTTTTTGAAATAAAATATTTTTATAATAAAAACTTAACTCGATCTTGCGCAAGGGATGTCAGTGATGGTAATTTCGTAATAAAAACTTGACTTGCTCCTGACTCTCCCGTCTTGAGTTAATATTATAAAATTAGTTTTAAAAAATAAAATAAAATAATTTTATAATAAAACTTGACCCGTTCCCTACTCTAGTCAATATTATGAAATAAAATTTTAAAAAACTTGACTCGAATTTTGTAATAAAAACTTTACTGGGGATAGAGTTAGATTTTATTACAAAATTATTTTATTATTTTATTATTTATTTTGTAATAAAAATTTGACTCGAATAGGGATCGAATTAAGTTTTTATTACATAATTATTTTATTGGTTTTTATTTTTTTAAAAAAATTAAAAATCAATTTTGTAATATTGACTCGAGCAGGAGCAAGTCAAGTTTTTATTTTATAATATTTTATTTTTAAAAATTATTCTTAATATTTATTTCGTAATATTGACTCAGGTGCGAGTCAAATTTTTATTACGAAATTGCCATCGCCCTCTCCTCCCGCCCGCCCCTGTTGTTTTTTCGTGGCACTATCGGTGGTGCTGCACATGACATCGGTGCGCGGTTGTGGCGAAACGGGCGGAGAGGGGGTCAGGGGGCGATAGGAGGCGAGCCAAGGGGCCTGGGCCGGTGGAGGGTAGGGGGCAGCGGGTGTGGGGGGACTGGGGGCAGGGTGTGGGTGGCGGCAGGGAGGCGGTCGGCAAGCGGTGGCGTCGGCCGGGAGTGATTCAAATTTTTGTTTTATGTTATTTTATTTTAAAATTTTATTTCGTAAAATTGAATCGAGTAAGGAGCGAGTTAATTTTTTATTTTATTGTATTTTATTTTTAAAATTTATTTCGTAAATTTAACTCGAGTCGGGAACGAGTCAAATTTTTATTACGAAATTGCCATCGCTCCTCCGTTCCCCGTGTGTTTTGTCGCGCCACCGCCGGCGGTGATGTAGGTGACGCTGGCGTTGAGGTGGCTAGGGCAGCAGACGGCGGGGTGGAGCTCGGTCTACGGGCGGGGCGGCGGCGGGGGTGGGGGTGAAATGGGCGGCCAGGGAGGGTGGCGGAAACGGGGTAGGGGCGAGCGGGGCCGTGGCGGGGGTGGGGCGAAACAGGTGGCGGGGTGGCGGGGAACCGGGCAAGGGTGGGGGAACACAGGGGCAGGTGGGGGGGAGGGCTGCGGGCAGGTGTCGGGAGGGGCGAGGCAGCAGAAGGGGCGGTGGCGAAGGGGGCAGGGCGAACGGGGCAGGTGGGTGGGGGGGGAAGGCTGCGGGCGTGGGGCGCGGCAGCGGACGGGGCGGGGGAAACGGGGCAGGTGGAGGGGAGGGCTGCAGGCGGAGGTGGGACGGGGTTTGGGCCGGCCGGGGGTGGGGCAGCGCCAAGGAGGCGGCGTGAACATGGGGAGGAGGAGAGGGTAATAAAAAAACAAATCGTAGCCGTTGGATTTTCATCTAACGGCCCGGACTTGTTGCGTTGCCAGTGCACTGCATTTTCATGTAGCGCATTGTAGCGCAACTATATATATATATATAGGACGTCTACAGTGTGCTGCTTGCCTTTTGCAGCGCAGGTAGCGCTCTGGATTAATGGCCGTTGGATTAGAATCCAACCGCCATCAATCAATTTACGCAATTTTCACCCCTTCCCCCATTTTTACAAATTTTCTCCCCCTGTTTTTCCCTCAGGTACCCCCGCCGGCACCTCCGCCCGCGCCGCCGACGTTCCCCGCCGGCTGCTCCGCCCATGCCGCCGATGTTCCCCGCCGTTCGCCCCCGCCCCCGCCCTCCCGCAGCTGCAGTCCCCCCGACCCCGGCCCCGTTCACAACCGCTGCACCACCCCCTGGCCCCGCTGGCAGCAGCCGCGCCACCCACAGCCGACGCCCCCCCCACCACCCCCCGCATTCCCCCCCCTCCCCGCCCTCGCCCTCGCTCGTAGCCGCCTCCCCACCCTCGTGATTCCCACCCCGGCCCCGCTGCCGCGGTCCCAGCCCCGTCCCGCCCGCAGCCGCGGCCCCTCCGCGTTCCCCACCACCTCTGTGCCCCCCGCTCGCAGTCGCCGCCCTACCCTCACACGAGATCGAGTCAATATTATGAAATAAATTTAAAAATAAAATAAAATAATTTTGTAATAAAACTTCGACTCAATCCTCAACGAGATCGAGTCAATATTACGAAATAAATTTTAAAAAATAAAATAATTTTATAATAAAAATTTTATTGGTCCCACATGAGACCGGCACCATGTATTTCTGAGCAGGCCCATCCAGCCTTGAGGGAGCGACATTATTTGCCAGTGAGCGGCTGACGGTAAGGTCACCGGCATAGGGTAGCACGCCAAAATAAATGAGAAAGAAAGAGGGGAGAGTATTTTGGTAATAAACATTTTACTCGATCAGACTCGAGTTAATATAACAAAATAAATTTTAAAAAATAAAATAAGTTCATAATAAAAACATAACTGGATTCAGACTTAAGTTAATAATACAAAAAAATTAAATAAAATAATTTCTTAATAAAAACTCCCGACTCGAATTAAAATAATTTATTACGGAATTATTTTATTTTTTTAAATTTATTTTGTAATAAAAATTTGACTCGGTCCCGCACATGATCGAGTCAAATTTTTATTACAAAATTATTTTATATTTTTTAAATTTATTTCATATTATTGACCCGAGTGAGATTGAATTAAGTTTTTATTATGAAATTATTTTATATTTTTAAATTTATTTTGTAATAAATTTATTTGGTGGCCGAGTTAAGTTTTGATTAAAAATAAATTTTAAAAAAATAAAATAATTTCGGAATGAAAACTTGATTAATCCCGACTCGAGTTAAGTTTTTATTACGAAATTATTTTATTTTTTAAAAAAACTATTTTATAATATTAACTTGATACGAGTCGAGATCGAGTCAATTTTTTTTGATGAAATTATTTTATTTTTTAAAAATTTATTTCTTAATAAAAACTTAACTGATCCCAATTCGAGTTAATTTTTTATTAGGAAATTATTCTAATTTTTAAAAAAAATTATTTTATAATATTAACTTGACTCGAGTCGAGTTTTTTATAAAATTATTTTATTTTTTTTCAAATTTATTTCATAATATTAACTTGACTCAAGTCGGGATCGAGTCAATTTTTTTTAATGAAATTATTTTATTATTTTTAAAATTTCTTTCCTAATAAAAACTTGACTCGATCTAGACCCAAGTCAATTTTTTATTGCAAAAATACCCTCCCCTATTTCTTCCTCCCTCTGTTTCACGCCGCCATCCTACCGCCGGCTAACTCGCCGCCGGCAGCTGCTCGCCAACGCTGTCGCCACTCGGGGGTTGGTGGGCCGACTGGAAAACTCATGGCAGTGGCAAGGGGCGGGCGGGGAGCGGGCGGCCGTTAGCAGTCGGAGCTCACTACGAGCTAGCAGGGGGGTGGGGGGAGGGGGCGGCGAGGCCGTGAGGCCGCGACGCTAACCGTGGGGTTGGCGGACGGTCACGCTCGGGGAGGGGGGAACACAGGCCAGGGGGTTGGCAGACGGTGGCGTTCGGGGTGGGGGAGGAAGGTGGCGGCCCGGAGGGGTGGTGGGGAAGTGACGTGAGGGTTGCCGCCGCGGCTACTGACGGTGGCGGTGGGGGACGGCGGCTAGGGGCAGGGCCGTGGGGGTGGGGCCGGTGGTCGGGCGGGGCCGATGGTGGGCAGGGCGTGGCCGGGGTGGCGGCGGAATCCGGCGGTGGGGAGGGGGTCGGGCAAAAAAACAAAAAACAAAAAGAGAATACGTTGTCGGCCGTTGGATCAAAATCCAACGGCCGATATACAATGCGCTGCCTATGCACTGCAAAACGCTCCAGCGCATAATAGCGTTTTTGTATATATATATATATATATATTTCCACATCATTGGTGGTCGGATAGCCGTCGATGGCCATTGTTTCGGGGCGTAGAGGCGGTAGCCATTAACGAGGGGTATTATGGGGCTTCGGCAGCTAGGTGGGCTACGTGACGGGGCGGGCAAGATTAGTGTGGGTTAGGCAAGCAGCTGTGGGTTGAGGCAAGCGGCCTACTAAGCCGAGTGGAAGGTGGTGACAGGCTAGGTAGCTGAGGGGCCACGCAGCAGTACTGTAGTACGGTTGGCATGGTGGTGGTGGGCCAACGAATGAGGGTGGTGGGGTGGCTGCACAAGGCCACGCCCTGCGGCCGGATGGGGGATGCATGGCATGAGATTGGAGCTGCGGCATTTGGGCTTCCAACTCCGTGCCACATGGCCCCCATGCGGCCTTGGCATGGCATCTGGTGGATGGCTGTTGCAACCCACCCAATTTTACGCTTAAGCCAGGGGTCACTTTCTTCTCATGACCTGAACCACCAAAAATACAACATGTGGAAAATTAAAATACAAACTAAGCTTGCAATAAACAGCAATTAATCAAACACTTAAAACAATTCTGATTAATATATCATTTAATGCAAGATGATAATTATTAATAAATTGGTCCAAGTCCAATTAAATAAATAAATAAAATATTATTATAACAAGTCTCATACCATAACTACTATATTAATAAAATCCAATGCCCATGATGAACTTAAGTATAACTAAATATTAGTCCATATGCCTAGTCCATGCCACCGTCTCTTCCCTTGCCCTTGCCCAGGTAGTTGTTACATGTGGAGGTAATTCTATATTAGTGATAAACCACTAAGTACATATAATAATAATAATAAAATAAATAATACTACAAAATATAAGTGTATGCTTAACCCCTATTCTAATAGATTGGGGGATCTCTTGGAGAGATAATCACCGCTTATGATCATAAATGCTGCCATGTCCCTACTTGGAAGACAAAATACCTAATGGGTGCTCTTATGCTAATACTAGAAGCCCTACCTCTCACCCGATTAATGAACGATAACTTGAATTAATTACATATCATACAAGCTATATGTACTTCAAAGCCTTGACAAATATCTCTTGAACTAGCTAGCTAAAAACCCAAAATATACATTAACATGTATAGTTCATTAACTATATGCAATGCAGTGATATGAAATGGTACATACATTTACGCTAATAAATTACTTTTACAAGTCAAGAGTAACATGTTGCAATCAACACCCATAATTAACTTAATATTTAACTTATTATGGCAGCTTTAATCACTTTAATTGGCCCTCAATAATCAAAACACAGCATCACTTTCAAGAAGGTTTGCACTAGGTCGTCCCAGCCACGTAACCAGTCACGCTAGGGCGGCGCAGCATGCCTTGCACGGTAACTTGACTCAACACAGCTCTCGGGCCTTGGCGCACATGACCTTTACATCTTGGTGCGAGGCTTCTGTCTCACGTGCAGCACTCGCGTCCTTCGGCACGACTCCTTTCGCATCTTGGTGTGTACACGATTACACCAACACTAGAAATACTTAGAATAATGCATAAACTCATTCAAAATTAAATCTTCAACATTTAAACAAGTTTAGTACATTATTTAGTGACTACCCATGCCAAATTTTTTTAAGAAACAGGTTAATATATTTGACATGGATTAGACCATGTTAATGCCGTGGCAACTTTTTATAAAAAAATATTAATATTTTTTACACTTTGTAACAATGTCAAAGCCGTGGAAATTTTCTTTTAATTTTTTTTATGTTTGAAAAGTTTAACCGTGGCAAAGTACCATTGCATTATTTTTATTATTTCTTAATTTCAAAAGTTTGTTATGTTTAACACATTCGTTTCCACAAAAGTGTAAAACCCTAGATTTTTGCCAAACGGTTTTAGTTTCGTTTCGATCTTGACCTGGATCTAGTTGCTTACCCTGATCCTTTTTGTTGCATGTGTATGCATGGTGCGATATATGCGACTTACGACATTAGTCTCCTCCAGTGCTCAGCACGTCTTGGTTGGACATTACACTGTCTCAACTTTTATTTTTGATTTTTTTGAGTTGAGTCTATATAGGTTAGGATTGTGTTTATTGCTAGTCTAAATTGTTTACTATGTGTTTGGAACCCTTTTCGACTGTCCTAGCCCCTATGGGAGTTGCGATATGGTACCCATGGTCGTCCCTCAACCACTTTAGGGTAAAAATCCTAAGTTTTAGGATTTTAGGTTAACCCATACCTCATTAGGTAAACACCTATACCTCTTTAAGTGCAACACCTTATTTACGATATCACCAAGTCATGCCTTGGAGGTTAGGAACTTTTCCTTTTCCTTTAAAACCCCCATCTCCTTCCCATTTTTCACTCCTTTCCTCATCCTCTCCAACCCTCCTTCCTCTCCTTGGTCATTCCTCATCCTTCCTTGGCAACGTCCAGCTCCTTCAAGCTCTCCAAGCCTAGCCAAAGCCTAGGGTTGTAGATCTTGGGATGGAAAGCTCCAAGAGACCTCCCATTGGCTCATTGGAGGTAAGTCCTCCTCCCCTTCTTGCTGGTTGTGTGTGTTTGGTGCTAGATCTGCCAATGTTTCTCTATATTCTACAATTTTTTGTGATTTGTTCCTTGTATCTAGTTGCGCTAAGAGTAAATAGGTAGTAGTTTCATGATTTTTCCATGTGTAAATTAATTGTTATATATTTTTGAATGCTTAGTGATCATTGTTTCACATAGATCTGGTAGAAAATTCATCAGTCATGTTCTAGAAGGTCTTTTTGGTTGTTGTTTACTTTGTTGTGTTCATGATGTGAAGATCTATAATTTGATGTTCATTTCTTAGTATAATATGGCTTGCATGACACAATAGAGGAGCCAAATTACCGAAATGTAATAGCTTTCAAGGTCCTTGTGTCCTGGCTGCACATTTCCCCAATTTTTTTGCCTTGATGCAGGTTGTTGATGATGTCCACCTTATGCATGATTATTGATCTACATGCATGATTATTGATATATGTATGGGATAGTTCATGTAAAATTTTCACAGTAAGATAACCACTTAAAGGGCATGAACAAGACCCCCAATTTTTGGTATGCAAACTGTCATATATGTATGCCTTGTCATGCTCTGAGATTGTGCTCCATTGTGAGCTAAACAAAAGAGGTCAATATAATCTATACAAATTATGGTTGGTCACACAAATTGTTTAATGAAAGCTTGTAAGTTTTAGTTTATTTTAAAAATCATTTAGAAGGTTAGTCTGATCAGTTTTTTGGACTATGTAGGAATGAACAATGAAACCCTAGTTCATTAACTCTAGACATAAAATCTAAAATCTTAGACACATAGTGATGAAATTACATGAAATTTCTCCCTAATTTTAGGTTGTGTCCCTATAACACAATATTGACATTTGAGAGCATTTGGCTTACTAGATCTTCCGTTAGAATTTTCCCAAGCCCAATAGATCTACCCAGCTCCAGAAATGACTTAACAAATACCTCTCATTTTTAAGTCCACTTAAGCCCGAATATTTGAAGTTTGGGCCTGAAATCTTATGGGATTCAAGCCCTGTTTGTTGGCTAGCACTACCCACTTATCTAGGTCCATTTGAAGTCTTTACATCCATGAACAACGCTTAGTAAAATTAGTGTGGACCTAGGAACACTGTTGTCAACACCTTAGCCCCACTTTATTGGGCCTTGTTTACCATGTTCGACTATGTTCCAACACTTGGTAATTTTTACACCAACCCCTTAGAGTGTCAAGGCCAATTGGTCAAAATTTAAACCCATTTTGACACCGTTTGGCTTATCCAAAAAATCATCATCCAGTTAAGTCTATTTGATGAAGGTATGAAACTTTTCCCTAATGGTACCTCCACCATTCACAACTCAAAAAACTTACTTACCTTAATTGTCTTATGTATTAGAGTGTTAAACCTCATTAGGTAACCTTATTTAGGGTTTGGTGTTGTGTTGCCTCGTTTTGCCTACTAAAATGATCTGATCATGATACAAGTTTCTTCTCTTTGCTAGGGTATGTGGACTAAGCTCACCAAGTTATGACGAAGAGTTCGACTCATCAAAGACCGTAGGGTTCTTTTGCTTCATTTATTCTTAGCTCCATGAGTGAGGTTTTCATCGATTTTAGATGGACGACATTGGTGGCATTTTATCAGATCCATTTAGCCAAATTTTTTCGTTATTTAACAAAACTTCAATGTTGAGATATCTTGATGGTTTTTGAACTGGAAGATTGAGTAAACTTATGATATAAGCCACTACTTAAGCCCACTATATAAGTATACGCAAATGTTTATGGTTTTCACGAATAAGAGAGTGAGCGGTATGAGTATGTATGAATTGCACTAGTACTCCTTTTCACCCTAAAGAAGTGCAATGTAAGTAGAGTACTACGGATGCAACATATTTTTGGAAATCGTGTCACTAACATGTTTCGAGCAACCTGAGTACTGTGGTGAGCAATATATGAAGGATGTGAGGGCGTAAGCGTAAGTATGTATATATAAAAGTATGAAGTCGTTGATTTGATCTAACATGTTTTATGATATTCGGTCGTGTTAGCCCAAGTGTAATGCCCTGTAATATTTTCATAAAGTTTTATGAATTCTCTTGAGTATTAATATATTCATTTACTAGTATTGTTTTATCAGTTGTTATTTTTGGACTAGTGATCAAACTTGTTTGTAGGTGGGTGTTCATGTTTGTAACCCGCAGAGGTGTACGGATCAAGAGGTTCATGCCGCGACATGATACCATGTGTTTGTATGTGCTGAGTTTTGTATTAGACCCATTTATTTGGACTGTATGACATATGTATTTTGAAATTTTAGGACTTATGTATTTCAGGAACTACAGGTTTCATAATGTATGCATGATGGGTGGGTGCCCTAAAGCCTATGTTGGTGTACTTGATATGCTATGTGTGGTATGTGATTTATTATTGTATTATTATTGTCATCGTGCAGGGTTTGAAAGTCTCAAAGTCCCAAAAAATGACAAGGAACAATTAAAGTATGTAAGACATATTTGGGTGGAGTTGTGTATACGTGTGATAGAGGAATGTAGATTGAAGGAGCTTATGGTTCATGCTGCTTGAAGGGTCCACGTAAACACCAAGTGTTAGGGTTTGATGTGATGATGCCTCTGTTTATTTAATTTTTGTTTGTGGGGTAAGTGGAATAAGTAACCACGACCCAATATTTACTTTATTACATGATCAGCATCATTAAAGAATAAGTTACCTACCTCAAAGGTTGAAACTAAGTATAAAAACCGAATCATGCATTCACATTATGAAAAGCTCAACCTCTTAGCTGCATTGGAGGTATTACCTTCATGTAGCTTGAAGTGATTATTACATCTGTAAAGTGACCCTCTTAGTTGCACGGGAGGTCTTGCCTCTCATGTGACTCGAAGTGTTCATATTAGAAGTCTTAATGGTAGAAGTCTTCATATAGTAGTATGATCATGATGCATTGTGTATGTAAGTCTTGTAAAGTTACCGTCTTAAGCCTCCTTAAAGGTTGAGATCCGCTTCCATGAAATTTGCATGCTAGAAGTCTTATGAATAGTTTTCTAAATTATAACATCAAGATTCAGTCCGTTCTTGATGCTAAATTGGGGTATTACAACTTAACCTCAAAGCCAACTTCTTAGACTATTAAGATGGCTAGCCTTCGAAATGCAAGGTGTATGTTAAGCATATTGGATGGCATGCCATGATTGTTGCACTCTTGTCTGTTTGGTATGATTGTGGTATATTTATGTTATGGTTATGTTAGAGTACTACCTATAAGCCAAACCACAACCTCATTAGTAGGTATGTTTCTACTTCTTGTATATATAGCTTTTCCTTATTTTCCTTACAAGTTTTTACATAGACTCGCATGCATGGTATGGATGGAGATCAACCCTTACGTTTAAGACCAACAAAACTAAGTGGAAGTTGGGATAAGTATGTAAAAAAATTAAATAAAATGCTAATGATAAAATGGTTTAACAATGTTTGGAGCCATGCTACAAACATGCCTAAAGAGGATGGAACCAAATAAGTATTTATCAGAAGATATAGGGAATGATAGAGAGAAAACCCCAAACTCCCATCTTCCACTCCCTTCTCCTCTCTCTCCCTCTGTTTCTTTCTCTTTCTCTCCCTTGTCGCTCTTTATTCTCTTATTTTTTCTTCCTCACCCCCCTTTCGAACATCCTCTTCTTCTCTTCACCTTTCCATATTGTGTCTTAGAAGAGATTGTATGAAAGGACATCCTTGGAATGTCCCTATGTAATAATGAGTGATTGACGAATCTATGTTCTGGACTTTGTCATATTTGTATGACTATGTATTTCCCATGAAAATAATATAGTTACCCCATTAGAAAAAAAGATAAATTAGTAAGCATGACCATATACATAATTTTGAACTTGTGTATACATAAATCATCTACCAATAAGGCGGAGATGATAGACTAGTAGAACCATGTGAGGCAAACTATATGGCAATTTTACCCCGTTGGAATTTGGAAAAGATGAAGAGAGTAGTGTATTTGCAACTTGAGGTCAGTAGTGGACCCATTTCCTATAGATCACCATTACGACCACCTTTAATCATAAATCGACAATAACTAGTAATTAATTGAGAAATATTTTTTTATTATTTATTTATAAGCCTAGAGCTCTAGGAGCCATCCTTCAGAAAGCATGTGCTATAGTTTCTAGGGATGAAGACAAGATCCATCGTAAGCGGCAATAATGGAACTTCAAAATAGATACTACCTTGACTGTCCAAATTTTTATACCTCCTTATCCCTGTATACACATTTCTCATTGCACAACTTTCAGTGAAGACATAGTGACTATATCTAGTAGACAATCTCCTTGGGTAGCCACCTTTTAAGCTCCCTTAGCACATCTCACGGTTTACACATCTACCACACACCAATTTCTAGGGCTAGTCATGACAGTAGTGGGTTCTGTTAAATCATCTTTTTCTTATGAGCACACCTTGGACTATATCCATCTTTTCGTGGAGAAGGTAAATATGATTACAAACTTTAGTTACATATGTAGACACATGCATGATACATGCCTTAGACAATATTAGATTCACCCTCGGTAAGTATGTTCCAACAAGAGTATACTTGTGTGCATAGTTGAAAGTCTTAATTGTGGTATGCTTCTTTGACAGTAACTTGATGCTATGACAAATTTCCTCACCATGTGTGCATAGTTATTGTATATATATTTGCGGCTTCTAGCCGTTGTGTGTTTACTCCCTTAGGTAAATTTCAGGGAAGAAATTTTCTTAAGTGGGGGAGTTAGTTAAACCATGCCTTTTGCCTAACGATTTTAGTTTTTGTTTGGTCTTGACAAAGATTGAGCTGCTTGTCCGACCCTTCTTTGCCCATGTGTATTTTTAATATGGTATGTGTGAGCCACAACCTTAATCTCTCCCAATGCTCGGTGCCACCCAGCTAGACACTACGTCATTTCGACACTTATTTTTATTTTTATTTTTATTTTAGTCGAGTCTAGTTAGGTCTAGGACTGTATTTTTCACGAGTCTAGATTCATTGTCATGTGTTTTGAACTTTTTGGACAATCCTAGCCCTTGTGATACGTTCAGTGTGATTCTGTGGTTACCTAGTTGTCTTAGGGTGTGAACCCTATGTGCATGGTATTTTGTCCCAACTCGAAGGTGCCCTACATGTGCCCTTGTGCTGGCTAGATTCTCAAATTAGGGTTTTTGGCCAGCTCAAAGGCGCGCGTACAATGTCCTTGCACTGTGCCCATGCCCCGGCTCGGCCAGCTATGCTTGTGATGTCAGTGGACCATGCAGTCCATGGTCAAGGTCACAGAGGCCAACACGCTCATGCTGCCAGGTTTTCCCTCTTCTATAAAAACCTCACTTTGGTGTAAGTGTATGTAGGTGTATGATTTATATAGTTCGAGTTTATGGTCTTATGTATTTGAGAACTATTGGTCATGTGATGGATAATGTTGTGGGCAAGTGCCCTGAAGCCTACGCTGTAGTGTTAGATGGTTGAAGTGTGATCTATGTGTCTTATCATATTATATTTATTATTATTGTGTAGGGTATTAACATTGGGGCAAAGGCTAATAATCGTTTTCAGGGTGTGTAAGCCTCAAAGTCGTAGAACATGACAAGGAGTATTTAAGGTACGCTAAATATATTTGGATCTAGTTGTGTGTATATGATAGAGAAACATCGACTTGAAGATCTTACGGTTCACACCATTTGAAGAGCCTGCATGAAGACTAAGTGTCCAGGTATGATGCCCTAGTACTTGATGATACACTAGGTAATAGAACATATAACCATGACCCAGTGTTTACTTTACTGCTATATCAATATTTAAGAATAAAATACATAACTCAAAGGTTGAAATAAACTATAAGAATTAGATCATGCATCTGTATTATAAAAATTCAACCTCATAGCTACATTGGGGATGTTGCCTTCATGTAGCTCAGAGTGACCACTATATCTGTAAATCACCTTCTTAGTTGTCAGGGAGGTGTTGTCTTTCCCGTGACTCGAAATGTTCATATTATGTGCCTTAAGTATAAGAGCTTTCATATGGTAGTATGATTAGTATTATGTATGTAAGTTCTAAAAGGTTATTGTTTTTAGCCTCCTTAAAGATTAAGATTTACTTTCATAAAGTTTGCGCACCACTAGTCCTATGAATAGCTTTTCAAATTATAATATTAAAATTTAGTCCATTATTTGGGGCCGAATTGGGAAGTTATAGGGGATATTTTAAAATAAATTATTACGTCCTCATTGTTGGATGAATATACCGAATCTATCTAGGTCGTAGGTAGTTGCAGTCGGTTTTGTCCTCAACTTGGGTGCCTCCCAACTAGCATATCTGTGGCATCACCATCAGGCTGAGCAACCAGATCAATATTATCACCTATGGGGGTTGTAGGAACAAGGTCTTCTAATGGCAAATTGATAGGCTCATCCACAAGTCAAAATGCTCCGCTAGTGCTGCTACATCTAACACCTGATCCAGATCCATGTGGGCCTGAGCTACAACATGGCCATCAACCTCAAGCTATACCTATAGAAACAAAATAACTACTTAGTAACTTCATCTATATCTTGTAATTGGAAAATATATTAAAATTGGAGTATAAGTTAGAATACCAATTGTCAGATTTTGATTCGGATTCCGATGAGAGGAACTCCTCAAAATGAATTGGTGGCCAAACATATAAGTCTTTCAAGTCCACTTCATCATATATATCAGGTTTGGGAAGTTAATGAAATGACACATCAGGGTCAATCCCTTGTCAAGGACTACTCATTCGTAGATGATTATCTTGATACCCATTATCAACTTCCACATTTGCATGCATGGGACTCTCTAATACTTGTGTTGGAAATTCTCTCCTCAGCCTCATTTTACATGCTACCTACCACATGCATTTGTCTTCATGCCAATAAAGGTAAGGCATGTAGTACACTTATTGGGCTTAAGGAGCCAAGAGTATTATATCTAAAGTGGGTAAATTACTTTTGTGTTTAGCTTTAACTAAACCATGGAGATGTACAACTTGTACTCCCTAACAACACAACTCAATCCTCACCATATTGTAACTTAAGAACATAGAGAAGCTCTCCATAAAAATTAGATTCCCACTATAAGCAGTTTGCCAATGGTCATCATGAATGTTGATGCAAATTGTAAAACCATTCACCATTCACATAATATCTTTTAAAATGCCTAATATGACAAGTTGAACTATAAAATAATGTATAAATAGGATTATTATTTTCAACATGTGTCCTACATGAACCTAAAAAAGTAAAAAAATAATTTGTACTATGAGCTCATCTAAGATGTTAAATATATTCACTTTATATTTTAGTAACTAACATACATAATCTTGGAGCCATCCAGGAAAAGCAGAGTCCATATACTTAGATAATACTTCATAAAACAAGTTCCTATATTGATGTCTTCCATTTACATTATTAATCTTCAAAAAAATAAATGAAGCATGTTAATATTTTGGCCAGCAAAAAAATTTCATGTGATAATGCGAAACCTGAGCCTTGGCTGTGCGTTTTAGTTATGGTTCACTAGGTGGATCGACCGGAGTATCGTGATTAGTCAATCTAGTTTGACCGTTAGAATGCTATGAGGACCATAGTGTGTTATTGACCGAGGCGCTCGTTAGAACCATTGTTAAATACATTCCGTTGAACACCAAGAGCTAAGGCTTGCATTTCATAGTTTTTTGGGAATCAGGGGCCGTATGTTCTACCTTCATAAGCTGACTCTCACATGTAATGGCTTCCATGACAGATTTAGTCTCTTGTGGTATGCATCAGTAGTTTAGCAACTTAGGGTCGAGTCCTCTGTATGTCATGTTGTAGAATAGTATTATTTTAGTAGCCTTAGTACAGTTCTAGAAATAGCCCATAGCCAGCCTAGATTTCCAAGCTCGACCAGCCTACTTATTGGGCGAAACCTTACTTAGGATGATTTTCCAGCGTCTAGTGTCACGGGACTGACCTCCCAGCGCCACAGCAATCATTTTTCACATCACTTCACCAAGAGAATTTCCTTATAGCGCCACGAATCTCAGGCTTTAGAGCCACAATGGTGCTTTGTTATTGATCCACATGTGGGGGTCGCTGCGACACTTAGATAAACACCACAGTGCATTTCAAAATTTACGTGGTTTCCTTTATTTAGATCAACGATGCTCACTTGCCAGAGCTGCAGTGTGGCCTTGCGAACCACTTTATAATGCAGCGCAAAACACGCCTTTCCACTCCTCACCAATCTCCACTTTGTCTCCTCCACTTTCCACCCTCTCAAGACCTTCCTCCACTCCTTATTGATCAAATCGAAGCTCTTCTGTGAGAAAATCAACTTCCCCAAGGTGAATGTAAGTCTTTCTCTCCCATTGTTTACTCATTCCCACCCAAGGTACTCCATTTCTCTACTCTTCTATCATTTTTCTATCACCCATGGCATTTCAGTGCTTGTTCATGATGAACCATGATAGGATTGTGTTATGACACGATGGAATGAGCGATGAGTACGCGTGAATTAGGGCTGAGCAAATTTTAGTTGAAACAAAATTAACCTTCGCTTTGGTTGGGTTACTAATAAAATTCGGTCTGGTTTGGTTTATGACAATGATAATTTTTTAGTTGTAGAAATTTCCATTCAGAAACAAACTGAATGAAACGGTCTAATAAACCAAAAAAAACTTAATATTTATATTTTATGTGAATTATTATTATTATTATTTTATTTATCTTTGATTTTTCATATGTTTTATATATTTTCTATAGGTAGAATACTTTTAAATGTAATTATGATGGTTAAGTTATAATATAACTATGTGCAGAATAAAGTAATAATTGACTTTAATAATATTTTAATCATTTTAATTTGTTATCCAAGCCGATCCAAACTAAACGAAATATTTTGAACGATTTCGGTTAGTTTTGGGCTTAAATTTCAGTTCAAGTCGGTGCACAAGAATTTTCACCGAAGGGCTATTCAGAAACTAAGTTCAGTCAGTGTGTAACCGAATTGACCGCATACTTTCCCACGAGAATTGCTAGATTTTGATGGATGGAACTTTGTATTCATTCTTTATTTGAATATGATGGACTACCTTTATAGTTTGCCGTAAAGTGTGAGGGTTGATGACATTTTGGAATGGAAAGCTGGAATCTTTTATTGTTCCACATCTAAGCATATTAGATTATGACGCATTAAGGTCATTTGGTGCTAAATAGAGGAGCTTGGGAATTAGGGTACTAGGTCATGGAGGTAGGACTTGTTGTCCAGGTGATTCACGAACCATAGGCCCTCTGCGCGACCTTAATTAGTTGATTTAGGCTTTGAGTTTGGCATGAAATTTTGCAGAGATTTTACCCTAATTGTGAGGAAGAAGCCCTCAAAATTTCATTGAAAAAGGTGACCATTTGGGATATGAGTAAGATTTAAAATGTGGAACTATCATGCACTGCTATTTGCAATCTCAGACCTCGTCCTTGATTTGGTGAAATAATAAACCTGCACAGAGTTAGAAAATCCCGTACGAAACTCTACAAAAATCTTCATCTGAGTGTTAGGTAGATGTAGAAAAAGGTTTCCCTTGATTTGGAGTTCAATTGGGTGGTTAACTAACTAAAACATTTTAGGTGTGCAGTTCTGCAAAATCTTGTTCCAGACCTAAGGCTAAAATAAATGAATTAATTGGACAATCAAAAGAAGCTACCTGATGCGATTATAGTATGCATAAAATTCTACATGTACATAGAGTGCTCAAGTAATATAATGATAAGTAGAGTATTGTTCTCAGGGGGAGCAAATATTAGAATTTTACCAATTGTCAAAATTAATTTAATTAAATTTGCAAGAGTGAAAAGGAAAATAAAGTTGATTGAACAAAATTTAATACCTGCCAAAAACAATAGATCAGGATCACTTCAGTGACTAAAACCTGGGATTCAGAACTTAACTTAATTGTTTTGTTTAATTTTATTTATCCAAGCTCTCTCTCTAATAATATGATAAATTATTAACCGAGGGAATATAATTATTTGCAACAGACTCGTACATCTTATTGCAAACTTACCACAATCGAAAGTTCTGCTATATTTCTCTGCAAATCTTTAAAGAGCAACACATTAAACTCAACCTCATATCGGTTATCAAAGGTAATTAGGTATATCCCTATGCTAAGCACAAACGCTCCTCTCATAGATTTGAGGTATGAATAGAAGTTACTCTATTTATGACAAATCCAATTTTTCTATCCATAGATAGAACTAGATCTCTATAGAAATGGGTGGCCAACCATTGCATTATTTCGTGTTAGTTTAATATATTTTTGAGGCCCATGCTCTGTTTTCTTATTTGTTTTGGATGAAAAATAAACACTCTTTAAAGAAATGGACAAACCAACTAAATTTTGTATATTTTAATTTGTTCTATAGTAATTATACAGTTTTTTGCGAAATAAGATTTGCCCAAACACACGTACAAGTTGAAGACAAGACCTGCACATAATATTCTTAAGATGGACCACTTGTAGAAAAAACCAAGTGGGGGACATTCTTGCAAAACTATCTTCGGGCAACTTTGCAATTTTGCACATGCCCATGATTTAGGGTTTGTCCTAGCATTTAGGGTTTGTCATAGCGTTTAGGTTGGTAAAGTATTTTTTTTTACTCTAAAACTTTATGTTTATTAGATAAACACCACGATGCATTTCAAAATTCACGTGGTTTTCTTTATTTAGATCAACGATGCCCACTTGCCAGAGCTGCAGTGTGGCCTTACGAACCAGTTTATAATGCAGCGCAAAACACGCCTTCCACTCCTCACCATTCTCCACTTTGTCTCCTCCACTTTCCACCCTCTCGAGACCTTCCTCCACTCCTTATTGATCAAATTGAAGCTCTTCGATGAAAAAATCTACTTCCCCATGGTGAATGTAAGTTGTTCTCTCCCATCATTTACTGATTCCCACCCAAGGTACTCCATATCTTTACTCATCTATCATTTTTCTATCACCCATGGCATTTCAGTGATTGTTCATGATGAACCATGATAGGATTGTGTTATGACACGATGGAATGAGCGATGATTACGTGTGAATTAGGGCTGAGCAAATTTCAGTTGAAACAAAAATAACCTTCCATTTGGTTGGGTTATTAATCAAAATTCGGTCTAGTTTGGTTTATGATAATGGTAATTTTTTAGATGTAGAAATTTCTATTCAGAAAGCAACTGAATGAAACGGTCTAATAAACCAGAAAAAATTAATATTTATATTTCATGTGAATTATTATTAATTTTTTTATTTATCTTTAATTTTGCATATGTTTTATATATTTTCTATAGATAGAATATTTTAAATGTAATTATGATGGTTAAATTATAATATAACTTGGTTCAGGATAAAGTAATAATTGACTTTAATAATATTTTAATCATTTTAATTTGTTATCCAAGCCGATCCAAACTAACGAAATATTTTGAACGATTTCGGTTAGTTTTGGGCTTAAATTTCAGTTCAAGTCGGTGCACAAGAATTTTCACCGAAGGGCTATTCAGAAACTAAGTTCAGTCAGTGTGTAACCGAATTGACCGAATACTTTCCCTCGAGAATTGCTAGATTTTGATGGATGGAACTTTATATTCATTCTTTATTCGAATATGATGGACTGCCTTTATAGTTTGCCGTAAAGTGCGAGGGTTGATGACATTTTGGAATGGAAAGCTGGAATCTTTTATTGTTCAACATCTAAGCATATTAGATTATGACGCATTAAGGTCATTTGGTGCTAAATAGGGGAGCTTGGGAATTAGGGTACTAGGTCATGGAGGTAGGACTTGTTGTCCAGGTGAATCACGAACCATAGGCCCTCTGCGCGACCTTAATTAGTTGATTTAGGCTTTGAGTTTGGCATGAAATTTTGCAGAGATTTTACACTAATTGTGAGGAAGAAACCCTCAAAATTTCATTGAAAAAGGTGACCATTTGGGATATGAATAAGAATTAAAATGTGGAACTATCATGCGCTGCTATTTGCAATCTCAGGCCTCGTCCTTGATTTGGTGAAATAATAAACCTGAACAGAGTTAGAAAATCCCGTACGAAACTCTACAGAAATCTTCATCTGAGTGTTAGGTAGATGTAGAAAAAGGTTTCCCTTGATTTGGAGTTCAATTGGGTGGTTAACTAACTAAAACATTTTAGGTGTGCAGTTCTACAAAAACTTGTTCCAGACCTAAGGCTAAGATAAATGAATTAATTGGAGAATCAAAAGAAGCTACCTGATGTGATTATAGTATGCATAAAATTTTACAAGTACATAGAGTGCTCAAGTAATATAATGATAAGTAGAGTATTGTTCTCGGGGGAGTAAATATTAGAACTTTACCAATTGTCAAAATTAATTTAATTAAATTTGGAAGAGTGAAAAGGAAAATAAAAATTGATCGAACAAAATTTAATACCTGCCAAAAACAATAGATCAGGATAACTTCAGTGACTACAACATAGGATTCTACATAGGATTCTGGACTTTACTTAATTGTTTTGTTTAATTTTATTTATCCAAACTCTCTCCGCTGACATGATAAATTATTAACCGAAGGAATATAATTATTTACAATAGACTCCTACTTCTTATTGCAAAGTTACCACAATCGAAAGTTCGGCTATATTTCTCTGCAAATCTTTAAAGAGCAATACATTAAAATCAACCTCATATCGGTTATCAAAGGTAATTAGTTATATGCCTATCGTAAGCATAAAACACTCCTCTCATAGATTGGGGTATGAACAGAAGTTACTCTATTTATGACAAATCCAATTTTTCTATCCATAGATAGAACTAGATCTCTATAGAAATGGGTGACCAACCATTGCATTATTTCGTGTTAGTTGAATATATTTTTGAAGCCCATACTATTTTTTTAATCTAATTTGGATTAAAAATAAACACTCTCTAAGGAAATGGACAAACCAACTAAATTTTGTATAGTTTAATTTGTTCTACAGTAATTATGTTGTTTTTTGTAACATATGATTTGCCCAAACACACGTACAAGTTGAAGACAAGACCTGCACACAATAATTTTAAGATGGACCACTTGTGGAAGCTACCAAGTGTGGGACATTCTTGCAAAACTGTCTTCGTACAACTTTGCAATTTTGCACATGCCCTTGATTTGTAAACAGTTCTGCTTAATCAACCTAATCCCACAATTAGGAGCTGTCAAATGGGAATGTTGATGAACAAAAAATAAACATACTTTCCTAATGTAATTAATTAAAGTAAAACATCTCATGTACATTAGTTGAAGAAAGAAGCTGCTAGAAATTTCATGGAAGATACAAGGATGGTTCCTAAATTGCTACGTAGTTTGACTTTACTATAAAGTGGGATTGTGACTCAAAAATAAGGGAGCACCCTTCTTCACCCATTTCTTCTATTTCTAGACCTAACACTTTCTAGATTCTCACTTCTTCTGTGTGTGCAAAAGAAAGTTCTTGGAAAACCAAACTTGGTATCCGTCTTAAGCTTCTACGGATGGTGGAGATCTGCTTCCGTAAAGTCTTTATGCGATAGCCCAATGAGTAGCTTCCACATTTTAATATCATGATTTGCCTAGTCCCTTCGGGCTGAATTGGGGTGCTACAGATACGCACTAACAGGTTTGGCTTAGGCTTCTTGTATGCTAAAAAACCAGGTTGTTATACCCATCATATTCATATCCAATTGCTGTATAATTTTAGAGTGTTGTAGTTAGCATTAGGAGGTATGAGTCTATTATACTTCAAGTGGATTTATCTTTGTTAACCCTTTTCAAGTAATTTTTTAAAGTTTGGGTAGCAATAGAGAAATATTTGAGAAGTTCTGAATAGCCCATGATGGGAGATTTACCAACCTATTCAAATGATATCGAAACATTATAAACATTAGATGATTTTTAGGTGACATTATGAGGAAAGACTATAAAAGTTCCACGTAAGGTTAGTGATAATTATGTAATAGAGTTATTATTCCATATATTTTGTGTATCCTTTTGTTTTGTTTTGAGAAAGTTTTCATTATATTATATTTAAGATTTTTTTATAAAAATATGGATTCATTTCATTCTTGTGCCAATTTTGTAATTTTTATGCCAATTCAACATTTGATGGATTATATGGTCAAATATGAACATGTATGCAGTATGCACGAGGAGTTGGAGCAAAATTTGAGAGCCAATTAAAGGTTACAAAAGAAAGATTTCAGATTTTAAAAAGATTGAAGGAGAATTCATTTAACCTCAATTATGCTCTTTTGCCTTCCAATATCTATTAATGAATACTTTTTGACACAAGGCATAACTTTAGGAGGAACAAAGACAAAAGAAATATGGTTTAAGGGTGAAGACAGTGCTTTATAGTTTCAATTATTTTCTTTATTTTTTCTTTTCTTCTTATTTTCTTGTAGTTTATTATTTTTTCTGGCAATAATGAATTCCATGGGTTTATTAAAATATTTTATACAGCAATTCATTTGCTAGGATTTCCAATAGATCTTAATTGTAGAGTTTAATCAATTTATTCCTGTTTTCTATCTCTTAGTGTGTTTAGATTGTTTGCTCAATTTTGCTACAATGCATATGAAGGTATGACCACCTATTACTATAGAGATCTAGTTTTATCTAGGGATACAAAAATCTGAATTTGTCATAAATAGAGTATTCTCTGTTCTCATCCCAAATCTATTGGGAGGAGTGTTTTGTGTTTAGGATTGGGATATACCAAATCACCATTGGTAAAACCAAATAATTGCGTGAAGTTGTTAGCATTAGGTTTTAGTCACTAAAGTTTCCTAATCTATTGCTTTTACAAGTTATTAGATTTTGTTAGATTAGTTTTTATTTTTCTTTTCACTCTCATAAATTTAAATTAAATTAATCTTGATAATTGGTAAAATTCTAATATTTGTTCTCTGAGGGAACAATTCTCTACTTATCATTATACTACTTAAGTGATCTATGTACTTGCATGATTTATATCTAATAAAATTGGAATAAGTTTTTGACGTTATTGTCCGGGAGCAATACTAGATTTTACTTTTTGTTAATATTAGTTTAGTTATTTACTTCTGTTCTTCTTATATCTATCGTATTTTTTTATTTTTTATTTTTCAAAATAAGATTATAGGAGAATTAGCCTCACCCATGTGATGTCTAATTATCGCTCAAATCCAGATGACTTTTCAATTATCTTAACGGTCAATAGTTACTCTTTCCTTGCAGGTACGAAGTCTTAGGGTGTTAACACCATGATCTATCCCCAAATTTGTATTTATTGGTGAGAAGAGTGGGGTCACCTGACGAGCCAATGTCCTTCCAACCCCAATTCATTTAATTTGGTAAGAAATAATGATCAGAATAGTCATTATCCCTATAGAAGCAACCATAATGCTTGATGGATGGCCCCAACTTCGGTGGGAGTACTAAATATGATGCCTATTCATATTATCAGCTAACCATTCCATCTTAATTTTCATCACCATAACCATGCAAGAAATAATGGTACACCCTCTCCCAAGTCAGCAGGCTTCATTAAATATTTTAGAAATTCAAATGGGCGAACTTTTAAATGCATTAAACAGTAGGCCTCAAGACAACCTTCCAAGTGACACAAATGTTAATCTTAGGAGTGATAATTAGGATCATTTGAACGTAATTGTCCCTAAGGAGGAGTTGGAGGTTGAATGTTCTTTAGAGGAAGACGTGGATGACCATGTAATGGAGAATGAAGAGGAAAGTGAAGACTTTGCATAATCGATGAAAGAAAATATAGATGGGGGTTGTCCTATGAGCTTCAAAGATCATTTTTTGGTGGATGTTGGACATGAAGGATATGAAAAAAATTGAAGAATCATGGCAAGTATTGAATGATGATGAGTGTCAAAAACTCATGAAATGAAAAGAAAGCCTGGAGGAACTTATATCAAGGCTAATTTTATTTGCTTTACTTTTTGTTTCGTTTTTGCAAATTAACAATTGTACCATTCTAATTCGGACCAAACCGAATCGAATAATGATTTTATAATTCGAAAAGATATTTGTTGGACTACTTATCAAACCTATACTACAGAAATGGATTTCAATCCTCAAAGATGCTTAAGATGGTTACCTTACAGGATTTACATGCTATGCATGCTAATCATACTACCATAGTACTAATCTTACACTTAAGGCTCCTTACACAAGCACACGAAGACAATATGCCAATGCAGCTAAGAGGTTGAGCTTTTCAAAATGTGGATGCATGATCTGTTTCATATACTTGGTTTCGATCTTTAAGTTAAAAAACTTATTCTTATGATAGTGCTGAACTTATACACATACACAGGGATCATGGTTACATATTCCACATACCCATAAATGGTAATTAAATACACAGACATGCATCAACAAGTGCTAGGGCATCATACCCTTGCACTTGGTTTTTATGTGGACCCTTTCAAGTAGTGTAAATCATGTGCTCTATCACACACACATAGTTGCAACCAAATATCTTTTGCGTACCTTATAAGCTCCAACATCAGTTTTGAGATTTAGAGGGTTTACACACCCTGCAGACAATCAGTAAAATGCCCCAAAGTTAACACCCTACATGATGATAATGATAATAATAAAATAATAACACTAAGGCATACGTTATAACACATCCAAGCTCAATCAAACACATCCCCATATATGGTTTAGGTCACACACCCCCCCACATCATAATGCATAACATGGTCGCATATTTACCAAGAAAACAAGTCCCAATACATAAATCAAATCTCAAAATACATAAAGTCTACTACATCACTCAAAGCATAACAAACCACAAGGTATCATTCCTTTCCCATGAGCCTCACAATCCATACACCTACACTAGCCATTGACATGGATACACACCTCCATAGATATAGAAATTTTTAGTAATCAAAAAATGGTCCTAAAAATAACTACAAATAAACAATACTAGCAGATGAATATCTTAATACCCACGAAAAATCATGAAACTTTTAAAATACAATCACAAGGATATAAACATAGGCTGACATGACCAGAAAATCATCAAAATGCTGGAACAATTCAATGACATCATACTTACCTACAAGTACACTTACACCCTCACATCCTTCATAAATCACTTGCTACGATGCTTAGGTGGCTTTGAATAGTATTAGGTTAGTGCCACTATTTTTTGAAATATTTTACATTCACAACACCCTCTTACATTGCACTACTTTAGAGTATAAAAGAGTATAAGTACAATTCATACATCTATGTAACACTCACTCTCTTGTTTGCAAACTCCATAAAACTTGTATACTTAGATAATAGGCTTAGGTAGAGACTTATATCATAAAGTTTCTTGATCCTTATTTCAAGAAGCAACAAGGGATGTCATACTTGTAGTTTTGTTGTACTGCAAAAAAACTTGGATAAATTGCTTAATATTGGAAAGATCCAATAAAATGTTGCAGATGTTGTCCTATGTTTAAAATTTGGTTGAATCTCGACACTCTAGGAGTCAAGAAGAGGTGAAGCAGAAGAGTCCTATGGCCCTCAATGAGTGGAGTTCCTCATCCTAAGTCGGCAACCTCGACCCACGTATCTAGCAAAGAGATGATCCCAAACCATACTCAGGTTCGCATTGGCACACAAAACGATCCATTGCCTCAACACATACACATTCACTAAGAGACTTAATTAACTTAATTATTTTACTTAATGACTCATTAAACCTTATTTGGTAATCTTAATTAAGGTTTAGGATTTTAAGTACACTTAGTGGACAATTTTACAATTCGGGTTTAACCAAATGGACTTGACCGGATGATTTTTCAGACAAGCCAAACGGTGTCCAAATGAGCTAAAATTTTGACCAATGAGCTCAAACATCCTAAGGGTCATATATAAAAATCTTCATACGTTGACCCAAAGGCCAACACCGAACAAGGCCCACTAAAGCAAGGTTAAGGTGCTAGGAATAGTATTTTTGGGCTACGCACTAATTTTCCTATGGCTTGTTCATAGGTTTAGAGACTCCAAATAAATGAGGGTAAAAAGGGATAGTTATCTAACACCATACACTTGATTTCAAAAACATTTCAGGCCTAAAGTCCTAGTATTTGGGCTTTAGTGGACCAGAGAATGGAAGGCAATGTCTAGGTTATTTCTAGAGCTGGCTGAACCTACATGGCTTGGGAAATTTCTACAGGAAAATCTACCAATCCAAAAACTGTTGAACTTTAAGGTGATGATGTAGGGACAAAACCTAAGATCAGAGTAAAATTTGGAAAAAGTTTACCACCAAACGACTACGTTTTAGGATTTAGTAACAAGAGCTAGGGAACTAGGGTTTCACCTTTCATTCTTTTACACTCCCCAAATCCTAATTATCTAACCAGCTAAATGATTTTTCAACTAAGCCAAAAAATATACATGTTACCATTAAACACTTAGTAAGACCGTAGGTGATTTTTACATATTTTTAAATATCTTTTAGCTAGTCCAACAAGGAGCACAATCTGAAAACATGGCATATCACAACAACATAACAAGCACACAATGAATTTATGAATTTTGTTTAAGCCTTTAGTGATGTTATTTTATCATGATATAGCCTACATCTTGATATACAAACATGCCAAAGATAGCATTCAAATACAATTTAGAACAGGATGGAAATATTGGAGAAAGTGGCAGGCTACTGGAACCAATAAATTTGTCATCTTTTGCTAATTTTGGCTCCCAACATGCTCATACAAACATATTTAGATGAAATAAGTTGCATAAAACATGTAGATTGATGTGTTATGAGTCATATGCAACTAGAACCATGCAAAATAGACATCTCTTTAACAAGATATGCCTGATCTACCAAAATAGTGCAAAGTAGCATACATATCGCAATGAAAATGCATAACTATTTTTATACACATGAAACAATGGTTTATGCAAGTCCTTAGTGCTTTTAATAGAGAGATATACAAGGCAACAATATCACAAAAATACAAACACAGCCAAAATGACATCCAAACACCACCCAAGCGGAGCAAAGAGGAGGAAAGGTAAGAACTTTACCTCACAAGGAGCTAGGAGGAGGCCTCTTTGGGCTTCTTACCCCAAGACCTATGACTACTAGGGCTTGGCTAGCTAGGATAGGACTTAAAAGAAGCCTAGGAAGGCTGTGGAGGAAGTGAAGAAGGAAGGAGAAGGGGCTAGGGTGAGAGCAATGGGAAGAAAGGTGAAAAGTGAGGAAAACAAGCCCTATTTATGGGTAGAAAATGGGTTCTAGGGCAACAACGCTGGCCCAGTGCAAGGGTGCTGGTCTCTGCCAAACCAAACCACAGAAAATCATAGACCAAGTTCATGTATGCTGGTACTGAACCAAACCACACAGTCAGGTCTGGGCGCAAGGCACTGGCACAATTCTTTTGCGCTAGATGAAGAAGGGGGAAGTTTAAATTTGGGCGCAAGGGAGTGCTAGACCAGCGCCTTTGGACCAAACTTAAACCCTAATTCTACAAAGTGTTGACTCAAGGGCATTAGGAGGGCACCTTTGTACTGGGTGCAGATTACGTATACTTAGGGTTCGCATCCTAAGGCAACTAGGAGACCTCGAAAATCGTGATGCAGGTCCCATAGGGGCTAGCATCATCTGAAAGGAGTTTTAACACATGGCAAATAATTTAGACTCACAAAAGACTCGGTCCTCAACCAAACTAGACTCAAGACAACACAAATTAAAAATAAGAGTTGGGACAACGTATTCTAGCCAGGCGGTGCCATGCCAGCTACGAGGGAACTATGGTCGTGGCTTGCACGTATCATACCATGTATATGTATGTGGTAAAAAGTGTTAGGCGAACAACTCGATTTGGGGCGAGACCAAGCCAAAATTAAAATGGCCAGTCAAAAAGTCCCGGTTTTACAATTATTCTCATATACGGATCAATAGAACCAAAAAGAAAAATTGAGGGAGAAGGTTAAAATATATGAGAAAGAGAATTAAAAAATTCTTGAGCATGATGAATGATTTGGCTGAAGCGTATAAACTTAGTGCTTCTCGAGAGGCAACCCAAATTTCTTTTGGCTTGCTTTTAGATTTTTATTTTTAAAATGAAGATAGTGTGGAGACCTTTCCAGAACTTGATTTTCTGTGCTATAAGGGAAGTACATTTCTTGCTTACATATTATTAAGTTTTATAAATTTTAAAGTAGTGAGGACACTATTTACTTTAAATTTCGAGGAGATTCATTTCATTTGTATAAGTTTGTGAGCTATCTTTTATTTTTGATTTATTTTTGTTAGTCTGTGTCAAATATCCGTCTAATTAATGGCATGTAATGATATTTTGTGCTAACCATTGTTCTGTAATTGATGATTTAAGCATGAAGGAAGGTATTGCTGATGTGTAATGGAGATACTAAAGCTAGGAATGTGTTCCAAACATTTATTCCACATTCCCCTTGCCTTTATTTTTATCGAGTTTAGTTGACGTTTATACTTATTGTCATTATTTTAATATTGGATGATCTAGAATGAATTTTGATATTCCCTTGAGGCAAAATCCTATGTACGTGCTGAAAAGAATGAGTTAGGGAGTTTGTTATCAAGCTAAAACCTATCTGAGCCCACTTATTGCATTGACTGATTTTGAAGCCAAATTTTTGGCCTGATATCCTTTTTTATATTGTTTACCCATGCGTATATGTTTGAGTTGGAGCCTTTATTATTTTACACTTCTCTTCCAAGTCTTTATTAGTTGTCATCATTTAGTAGAGAAATTTACGCTGTGGTGTTGGCTTATTTTTGTTGGAAGAAATTGCTGTTCTATGGCTGTTGGGGTAAAAATAATAGAAACAACATTGTGGCAAATGTTGTGTTGTATGATTTTATTGACTTTAGAAGAAAAAAGAAAAAAAAAGTAAAGGTGAAATTTGTACGCACTTGTATTGCTTAATAACTCTCAAAATGGCATTCATTTGTGCTAAGTGAATTGTAGATTGGAGTTAAAATGTTGTATTAGGTCGATGATGGTGATGATCAATTTAAGCTTGGAAGATTACAATTGCCATTGCTAGGGTTATTTGAGCTATCTACTTTGTTATCCTAATATATCCTTTATCTACCCTTAGTCTAGCCTTGTTACAACGTGATAACTTTGTAAAAGAGTTATTATTTTATGCATGTATGCATATTTTAGCTTATTTGAGTAAGTTGTCATTATAATTTAGGAGTTTTGGTTATATTTTTAATTTTTCAATAAAATATGGATTCATTGCATTATTGTGCCAATTTTAAAATTTTTATACTAATTTTACATTTGAAGGATTTATTGGTTAATTACGAGTAAGCATGAAGTGCACAAGGAGTTGGAACAAAAATTTGGGAGCCAATTGAAGGCTACAAATAAAGATTCAAGATTTGAAGAAGATTGAAGGAGAATTCATTTAACCTCAATCTTGCACTGTTGCGTTCGAATATCTTTAAAAGAAGTCATTTTGGCACTAGAAAGGCATTACTTGAGGAGACGAACAAAGGCACAATCAAGAAAAAGAAACTTGGATTTGAGGATAATGACTTTGTCTTAGAGTTTTAATGAATTTCTTCTTACATTTTTCTTTTTTGTCTTGTTTTCTTGTACTTTATTATTTTAGCTAGCAAAAAGGAATTCCATGGGTTTGTTTAAATATTTTATGGAGTAATTTATTAGCTAGGATTTCCAATGGATCTTAATTGTAGATACTAATTAAATTTATTCCTCTTCTCTATCTAGTTAATGTGTTTAGATTGTTTACTCTATTTTTCTTTAATGCATGTGTTGTGTAATAAATACATTGTGTAAGTGTGCACTTCATATAAATAATAGAGTGGTAAGTGAGATCGTTTTGAAGGAGATTTAGCGTTTATACCTTATTATTTACTCTAAGTGATTGAATTAATTATATAGCTAAAAAGAGATGAAAAAGAAGACTAAATAACTGCAAATAATAATTAATCTAAACTATCCCAATAAGATATTGAGGAAAGGTTATAAACCTAGTAAGAACAAAAATATAATATGATAAATATATATAATCCGTAAATCAAACTAATGAAG
Organism: Piper betle; assembly: GCA_033002965.1. Classification (NCBI taxonomy): domain Eukaryota; kingdom Viridiplantae; phylum Streptophyta; class Magnoliopsida; order Piperales; family Piperaceae; genus Piper; species Piper betle. Next base: position 56,983 of record JAURVB010000052.1, on the reverse strand, counting down.
TTTTTTCAATCAAATGATAGACCTGAGATGGTTAACTTCACTTAGTTTACTTTGTAAAATAAAATTGGTGGTTCTATCTAATTGCTTTTGATGTGTGTTAATATTCGGGGAAATAATAGTAATTGTAAAGTGGTTTTCACTATGAATTACAATCTATCGCCAGTGCAAACAAAATAAGATTGGTGAAAGACTTAAGACTATTTCAACCAATAATATCAATGAATTTCTTATGTCTAGGCAAATTTGAATCTCTTGATCATATAAAAGTTAGCTATGTTTTCAAGCAATAGGAACAAAAGTGAAATAATCAACACAACCACACGCAAGGAGATAGATAATAATACTTTACATTACATTTCTATTGTTCATCCCAAATCTACCCATGACTGATTTAAGAAACATCATTGAGTTTGTCAAAAAACAACATAGATAAGAGAGGAAGAAAAGAGTTATGCAAATCTAGTTCAAGGCCTTTGCCCAAATCATCACTCTAGCCTCATTCTTTTCCTTGCAGCATGATGTCATGGCTTCTTCTTTTCAACTCCAAGAACTTTCTTTCCACACTCTAAACAAATTGAAGATCTTGAAGCACTTAGGTCTAGAAGAAGATGGGAGCTCCTTCATTTGTAACGACCCGGCCCAAAGTGCAACGTAATGGGCCAAGTCATTTCTTTAAAATGGGTACCCCTGGAAGTTAAAGATTTATAGTCCATTCCCACTTATAAATAGGATCTTCTCCCAGTAGGTATTAGATGTGGGACTAAGTTGAGGGATCTCACAATCCACCCACCTTAGGGAATTTCGTCCCCGAAATGCTTATTCTTGGCCCGTTGCTAGCCCCAGCCCACGACCTTTCTAGCCCGTGACCGGCAGCCTAGCCTACGTTTCAAATCCAGCCCACCATCTAACACGGAACCAGGTCGGCTCTGATACCATTTATAACGACCCGGCCATTTGTCACAACATTGTGGGCCTAGCTGGCCAGGTGTTACTCACGATTAAGTAAATATGACTAACATTTTTATTTAACAAAAACATATATAAGATCCCACAGTCTTGGACCGTTTCCCAGCAACCACACTTATTTCTCAATTAAATAAAAAAAGGAGTCCTCATATTTATTTTGCTCCATACTCTGGATGTCAATCACCTAATCTTGTATCTGCATACCTGCGGAGGCAATTCCGCATTAGTGATTACAACACTAAGTAGTATAATAGATAAAACAAAACAAGTACATTCCACTATTTCCTTATGTTTATTTTAATATGCGGTGGAGCGATTCCGCTATACTCCAAAACAATGCGGAGGAGGTATCCGCTGTGATCCGCACACCCCGGCCGTAGCCTTGTTTGTGGGGAGGCTACCACTACCATCTCCAGTGCCAATGCCTTGCACACCCCGGCCGTAGCCTTCTTGTGGGGTAGCTATCACTGCACTCGGGTGATTGCTATGCCCCGTTTGTGGGGAAGCTCTCACTACCAATTCTAGTGCCAGTGCCTCGCACACCCCGGCCGTAGCTTTTTATGAGGAGGCTATCACTGCACTTCAGTGCCAATGCCTTGCACACCTCGGCCGTAGCCATTTTTGTGGGGCGGCTATCACTGCACTCAGGTGATTGCTATGCCCCGTTTGTGGGGAAGCTCTCACTAACAATTCTAGTGCCAGTGCCTCACACACCCCGGCCGTAGCCTTTCTATGGGGTGGTTATCACTACTCCAAAACAATGTCGATGCATTACAAAATTCACGTACATAACACGACCCAGTGTCGGACTGAGTCAATTCATTGACCCCGGTTGCACTCGGTGCATGGTAGTCGAATCTGGGCTCAGGCCGACCTAGGCTACCAACAAGGAAAATACGATGTTCTACCTATTATACATACCTGATTTGTGATTACGTCTGACTGTGACCCGTGAACCCTAATACAGTAATGGAGAGGTCGCCTGGGACGGAGATGAGGGATGAAATACTCACACAGTAATGGGGAGGTCGCCTGGGACGGAGATGAGGGATGAAATACTCCCTCCTCCTGCATATATATACACTTCAACCATTCCCTCCATTAAATTCTCATACCCCATCATCCATTGGTATTTCCTAGGTTCAACGACCCCTTCATTAAATTCTCACACCCCATCATCCATTGGTATTTCCTAGGTTCAACGACCCCTTCATTAAATTCTCACACCCCATCATCCATTAGTATTTCCTAGCTTCAACGACCCCTTCTCCTTTTATAATGAATAAATAACGGCTAGGGTTTGTGGAAGCACCCTTTCACCATAATTCCTTTAACCGGGTAATTGGGTAATTAACACGGTTCACTTAACCTTTTCACTCAACCTCTTAAATGGTATGGTTCACTTAATTAATGTGTTCGACTCGACTGATTCAACTAGAATCGTCCGATTAGAAATTACTTTTCAATTTAACCGGGTAATTCATACTTAACCAGCTAATGAATTTTTTTTTCTGGGTCTTTACAATCTCCCCAACTTAGAACTATTTCGTCCCCGAAATATCATAGCATAAATCGGATTTACACAGATTTTATGCTACAAACAGGCTAGGATATTTTCTGGTCATTTCCTGTTCAGTCTCCCATGTCGCTTCTTCTGATCCCTGATTTCTCCATAATACCTTTACCAAAGGGATCTCCTTGCTACAGAGTGTCTTTGTTTCCCTTGCCAAGATTCGAATCGGTTTTTCTTCGTAGGTTAAATCCGATTGTAGCTCTAAATCTGCAAAATTTGTGATAATGTGATTCTCATCTCGTACATATTTCTTTAGCATTGACACATGAAAGACATTGTGTACACCATCAAGGCTTGGTGGTAATGCTAATCTATATGCACAACTTCCGATTCGATCCAAAATTGGAAATGGTCCTATGAATCTTGGCTTCAACTTCCCTGATGTTCTAAATCTGATCACTCCCTTTTTAGGTGAGGTCTTAAGGTAGACGAACTCCCCAACTTGGAATTCTAAGTCCTTCCTTCGAGTATCAGCATAACTTTTATGCTGATCCTGAGCTGCCTTAAGCCTTTGCTGGATGAGTTGCACCTTTTCAGCTGCTTCTCTCACCATCTCTGGCCTGACTATAACCATCTCTGTAGATTCCAACCAGCATGATCGAGATCGACAAGGCCTACCGTATAAGGCTTCAAACGGTGCCATTCCTATACTGGCTTGGTAAGAGTTATTATAGGTGAATTCAGCCAAGGCTAAGTGTTTCTCCCAATCTCCTCCCCAGTCGAGGATGCAAGCTCTCAACAAATCCTCCAAGGTTTGATTGGTCCTCTCACTTTGACCATCAGTTTGGGGGTGATATGCTGTACTTAACTTGATTTGGGTCCCCATAGCTTTTTGGAAAACTTCCCAAAAATGTGACGTGAATAGGGGATCTCTATCAGAGACTATCTCCTTAGGAATTCCATGCAGCCTGACAATGTTATTTATGTATAGTTCTGCTAAGTATTCCGCAGTCCTTGTTGATTTTGTGGGGATAAAATGAGCTGCCTTAGTCAAACGGTCCACAACTACCCATATAGAGTCATGTCTCTTCAAAGTCCTTGAGAGTTTAGTAATAAAATCACATGTGACACACTCCCATTTCCAGGTAGGTATCTCTAAAGGTTGTAATAATCCACCGGGTAGTTGATGTTGGGCTTTGATCAATTGGCACGTCTGACACTTGGAAACAAAATCCACCACATCCCTCTTCATTCCAACCCACCAGTAGGTTCGTTTCAAGTCCTGGTACATCTTTCTAAGTTGGGGAGATTGTAAAGACCTGGAAAAAAACAATTCATTAGCTGGTTAAGTATGAATTACCCAGTTAAATTGAAAAGTAATTTCTAATCGGACGATTCTAGTTGAATCAGTCGAGTCGAACACATTAATTAAGTGAACCATACCATTTAAGAGGTTGAGTGAAAAGGTTAAGTGAACCGTGTTAATTACCCAATTACCCAGTTAAAGGAATTATGGTGAAAGGGTGCTTCCACAAACCCTAGCCGTCATTTATTCATTATAAAAGGAGAAGGGGTCGTTGAACCTAGGAAATACCAATGGATGATGGGGTGTGAGAATTTAATGAAGGGGTCGTTGAACCTAGGAAATACCAATGGATGATGGGGTATGAGAATTTAATGGAGGGAATGGTTGAAGTGTATATATATGCAGGAGGAGGGAGTATTTCATCCCTCATCTCCGTCCCAGGCAACCTCCCCATTACTGTGTGAGTATTTCATCCCTCATCTCCGTCCCAGGCGACCTCTCCATTACTGTATTAGGGTTCACGGGTCACAGTCAGACGTAATCACAAATCAGGTACGTATAATAGGTAGAACATCGTATTTTCCTTGTTGGTAGCCTAGGTCGGCCTGAGCCCAGATTCGACTACCATGCACCGAGTGCAACCGGGGTCAATGAATTGACTTAGTCTGACACTGGGTCGTGTTATGTACGTGAATTTTGTAATGCATCGACATTGTTTTGGAGTAGTGATAGCCGCCCCACAAAAAAGGCTACGGCCGGGGTGTGCAAGGCATTGGCACTGAAGTGCAGTGATAGCCTCCCCATAAAAAGGCTACGGCCGGGGTGTGCGAGGCACTGGCACTAGAATTGGTAGTGAGAGCTTCCCCACAAACGGGGCATAGCAATCACCCGAGTGCAGTGATAGCTACCCCACAAAAGGCTACGGCCGGGGTGTGCGAGGCACTGGCACTGGAGATGGTAGTGGTAGCTTCCCCACAAAAAGGCTACGGCCGGGGTGTGCGGATCACAGCGGATACCTCCTCCGCATTGTTTTGGAGTATAGCGGAATCGCTCCACCGCATATTAAAATAAACATAAGGAAATAGTGGAATGTACTTGTTTTGTTTTATCTATTATACTACTTAGTGTTGTAATCACTAACGCGGAATTGCCTCCGCAGGTATGCAGATACAAGATTAGGTGATTGACATCAAGAGTATGGAGCAAAATAAATATGAGGACTCCTTTTTTATTTAATTGAGAAATAAGTGTGGCTGCTGGGAAACGGTCGAAGACTGTGGGATCTTATATATGTTTTTGTTAAATAAAAATGTTAGTCATATTTACTTCATTGTGAGTAACACCTGGCCAGCTAGGCCCACAAAGTTGTGACAAATGGCCGGGTCGTTACATCATTTCTGAGTGGAGGTCTCACTTTTATAGCAAATTCGGTGTGGGTGGCAATTTAGGAATCTTTCCTGTATCTTATATGAAATTTCTTTGCTGCTTCCTTCTCAACTAATGCACATGTGATGTTCTACATTAATCAAGTATATTAGGTGAGCATGTCCCTTTCTTGTTTATTAAGGTGTCCATCCAACAACTCATTGTTGCGGGATTGGGTTGATTAGGAAGAGCTGTCCAAAAATCAGGGGCATGTGTAGAGTTGCAGAATTGCATGCTGATAATTTTGCCGGAGTGTCCCCCACTTGGTAGTTTCCACAAGTGGTTTCCTTAAGATTAGTGTGTGTAGTTCTGTCCTTGCATGGTCCCACAAGTGGTCCATCATAGGATTAGTGTTTGTAGTCTGGTCCTCCACTTGCATGTGTGTTTGGGTCCTCCATTTGCATGTGTGTTTGGGTAGATCCTGTTTTGCAGAAAGCATCATAATTATCAAAGAACATATCAAAATATGTAAGATTTGGTTTCTTTGTCTATAGAATTCTTATTTTTTATCTATATCACATACAAAAATGTTGCAAGGGCCTCAAAAACAGAATCAAACTAATAAGAAATAATAACTCTACTTGAGAGTTATGAAGCCCCCAAACTTGAATATTTGCTAGTCCCTAAAAAAAAACTAGACTTTAAAACTCTTAACCTTTAAACCAATACGAACTTATTTCATTAATCATATTCAGATCATTATTCTCATAGAAATTAATTAATAATACTCTAAAATCAACTTTAATAATCAAGGAACTCAAGAACAGAATTCAATTGCATTGAAAACCATGAATCAAATTCCCAAAATATTGTTGACCCTCTTGAGCTCGTCATTTAGCTTTACTTAAATCAGGTTAAAATCTTGCTAAACACATTTAGAATCAGATCATCATAGTAAGTCTTCTCTCCACCAATCTGAATTCTAAATTAGCCAAGATCATTTGGATATATTAGGCTGTAATAGGATCAAAGTAAAGTTCAAAAACAAGATAATGGGATATCGGGCAAATGCGTCATTGAAATTAAATCCTTCCCAACAACTATAAACTAAAAACTATATGTATTTTCCTCAATTCTCCACCAAAACTTGACTTCCCAACTCAAAACACAAGGCCATCACTGCATACTCAATTGATATTTATTTTCAAATTTTCATCAAATTTTTCATTATAAAACTTTTTTCTTTTTTTTTCTTTCTTTCTTTTTCTTTTTTGACAAATAACAACTATCAGTCCCTTATATTTCAAATGTCATCCCAACACCCCCAACATACTCTTTCCACCTAAGAACATGAGTTTATAGCTAATAAATCAACATTAATAATGCTAGGTGTAGGAAAATAAAAAAATAGGAATAAACATACTCAAGCTAGAGGTTCAAAATTACAAGGAATACAAAACTAGAATCAAATTAAGTCAAAATTGGCTAAAAACAAGTCATATGATTAAGATAGCTATGTTGGCTCTGGTAAACAAAACTCACCTAAATGATTTCTTGACTACCAAGAATTCTTTATTTTTCCTCAAGAATCTTATGATGGAAATATAACTCACTTCATCTTCACATGCTCAATAAAACTCCAACTTCTCTAAATATTACCAAAATCAAAGCATTGAGGATCATTATTTGAATCACAAGAGAATAGGACTTATTATTGAAGAACACAATCAAACAAGTTGTTGAATTACTATCAGGCTAAAGCTTCAAACATAATACAATTAATTAAAGGGACTAACACACATAACATAGGATAACAACAATCAAAATATCAAGTCTTAGCAAACTATATCCCCCCTCCCCAACTTGAAATGAGTAGTGTCCACAATGCTGCTAGATAAAACAAGAAAGTATAGGTTAAGAACACTCTCTCCAAACAAGTGTAGGGTGAAAGTCTAGCTCCATTCTTTAGCTTCCATATGTTGCTACCATCCTAAAAGAAAACAAAGAATTTTTTTCATACTTGGGTTGCCTCCCAACAAGCGCTTTGTTTTACATATCCAACAAGATGCCCATAGAACACTAATCATGCATTTGCTTGCAGCTCACCTTATACCTCCTCCCTTCACTCAACTCAAGAGATGCTATCAGACTCAAAGAAATCATCAAAGCAAGGCAACTCAGAACTATTTGAAATGTGGTGGGCATGAGCATGGACTTGGTCAATAATGGAGGCTTTGGATAAATCAGCATGTTTCATTCTAGATTTCTATTTTTCTTCTTTCGCCTTGAGATCATAAGAGCAAAATGACTCCCACACTTTAAATCCTCACATTACTCTTCTTCCAAGCATGCCATAATATCATCCAAATAGTCACTTGGTTCAAAAACTTTAATCACCACGGGTTCATTAAATACCCTCGTGGTCAACTCTCCTGCGGCTACATCAATTATAGTATGACTAGCAACAAGAAAAGGTCTGCCCATGATGATTGGAATATATTTATCTTCCTCCATATCTAAAATCACAAATTCTTCCAATAAGATAAACTTATTAACTTTGACCAATACATTCTCCATATTTTGTATATAAGAAATTATGTTTGGGAGAAGTGAAGCCAATTGCTTTAAAATTTCAGCTAATAGACATATTATACATATTTCTAATTACACAGCATCATCAAGTATCAGGGCATCAAGCCCTAATAACTGGACTTCACGTGGGTCTTCAAGTAGTGTGAACCATAAGGCTCCTCCACCCACATTACTCTAACACACAAACAAATGCATCCAAATATGTTTCATGTACCTAATTAGCTCCTCATCATGTTCCGGGACTCTGGGGCTTGTATACCTTGCAGATGAGGATTAGCCTTGCCCCAAAGTATTATAACTTTACAGTAAAATATAATAATATAATGATAAAACATGCTAGCACAACCATAATGACATACATCCGAATCGTACAATGTATGCATAGTTAGGGCATATGGCCGTCATATAGTCATCCACAAAATATATAGTCTAAAACAGACAACATAACACAAGGCTACTGCCACCACCGCCATTGAGTTGTCTGATCCATGCACTTAAGCTGGCCAATGCCAGGGAACCTCCCCTACATATAATAGAAAATAACGTTAGTAATTAAATAAATTTGATTACCAGTCCGAATAACTACTGGTAAACTACCAAACTGGCAAACATGTATTCCATTACCCACGGAAACTTAAGAAACTTTAGAATTTCTTCATACAGGGCGCTAAGCAAACTTGTTGGCACTCATGCATAGCTAATATTCATATTCATAAATACAACACTTACGCCCTCGCATCCTCCATATTTTACTAAATGGCCTGACATTGAAGGGATATGATAAAACACTGCCAATGCCATCCTACGTTTAAAACACAATTAAACTTGACACGTAGGGAGTCAAGTAGAGATCTGAGTAGGGCACCGTATTCTATTTGGTGAGCTTACCTGCGATACCTAGTACAGAGATGAAAACGAATAAGAATTGGGTCATATTGGCATGCAAAACGAGACAAAGCCTCCATACAAGCTCAACGCTTAGCACATCACTTAATTATATTAATTAGGTCCTAAGTGAACTATTAAACCTTATTAGGTAAAATAATTAAGTTTTTGTTTTCATGTTCACTTAGCGGGTTTTAATAAATTCTAGGGTTTTTAATCTAATTGGCTTACCAGATGATATTTTGGATGGGCCTAACAATGTCCAAATGGGCTGAAATTTGGATGTGTAGTCCCTTATAGTCTAAGGTTCATAGGTAAATTCTACCATGGCTGGACCATCGGCCAATCAAGGGGAACAAGCCCCATTAAGCTAGGCCCTAAGGTGCTGGAATACTGTTCCTGGGCTGCAAATCAATTTTGTAACTATTGGTTTATGGGTTAGAGGACTCCAAATGGGCTTGGGTCAGTGGGCCTAGTTAGCTAACAGATGTAGCTTGAGTTGAGTAAGAGCTATACTAAATTTTCTTTGTAAATGGGCCTAACTATATTTTACAAGTTGGGTCACTAGATGGGCTGTTTCTAGAGCTATCTGGACCCTAGAAATTTGAAATTTACAAATAAAATTGGAAACCTACCCAAATGGCCACAAAATTGGTCACAGTGCCACTAAGGAATAGGGTAAGGTGTGGAGCAGGTTTTAATGAAATCGAACACCGTTAACCTATTTTTAAGGTAATTTTCAACTGTCATGAAAAGCTAGGGTTTTCACCCATCATCTTTACACTGTCTTGGTAAAGACCTCTAAAACATACCTAGATAGTTTTTAACCATTCCAAATTTTACATATTTCAAGTAGGAAATTATTGAAGAATCATATAATTTTACAAGATTTTATTAGTTTGAAATTCGTGGCTTAATATATCACACAATCACAAATTATACTCATAGTCAAAAACACACAGGAAATAGAAGACATACTTATGGGTTATGTTCATGATTATTTAATAGTTATATTAGGAAAAAATTTTACAAAGAACTCATAGATTACCATGAAAAATATGGTATGTTGTGCATCAATAGATCCTACAAGGTCAGAGAGTAAAAATTGGAGAAAGGAGCACTTATATACTATTATAATGGTCCAAGTCGCCACCTTTCTTCACATTTTACCCTCATACTTGAAAATTCTAGGGCATAGTAGGTAAAACACACAACACAAAATTTGTAGATCTACATCTTGTGAGTGCAAAAAAATAAGAATCTTGCAAATTTAACATTATAATAGCAAGATATGATTTTTATACTGAAATGGTGCATATCAATGACCTATATGCAATGTAAAAATCATATCTATTTATTTCCAAGCACAAATAAGATTAATGTGTACTTAAAAATTCTCCTAACATTTAGATATACACGATAAAAATGTCCTATATAAGCATACAAGTGATACACATCACACAACAAGCAACAGAGGTGACCCAAACATGATGCTAACGAGCGAAGACCAAAGGGAGGTCTTTTGAGGCACCCAACCTCAAAGCCTACCACCCAAGGATGCTTGGAACGTGGAGGGGGTTGCTTGGAGATCCAAGGATGGAGAAGAAGGCCAAGGAGAGTACAAGAAAGTGGTTGGAGGTGAGGAGAAGGAGAAATGCCTAAAAGATGAGGGAAGGGGTGGATTTTATAGAAAATGGGTGGTTGGTTTGGTGATGTCATGGGTATAGGTACCATACCTAAAGAGGTATAGGTTGGCTGGGTGATGTTATAAAGGTATGGGTGTCATACCTATATAGGTATGAGTGTCATTCCTATAGAGGTATGGGTGTCATATCTATATAGGTATGGGTGTCATACGTATATAGGTATGGATGCCATACTTATAGATGTAAGAGTTGGGTTAGATAAAGAGGTATGAGTTGAATTAGTTAAAGAGGTATGAGTTGGGTTATCTCAAAACCCAAAAACATAGGGTTTTTACCCTAAACCAATTAGGCCGACCTCGAGAATTGCAATGCAAGTCCCAATAGGGGTTAGGACAGTCCAAAAGGTTATCAAACACATGACAAGCACACAGAAGACATGCAAGGGACATGGTCCAAACATCTAACTATGTGCAAATTAATTGGACCAAACATTAGAAAGCTGGGCGTGCCGCACCCAAGCAGGCATACTAAATGCCGAAGGAGGCTAAGGCTGGGCAACTTAAAGCATATCATTTATGAACCAAGGCAAGAAGGCTCACACCCTACTAACCCGATTCAGGTAACAACCGAACCAACAAAAAAACCCTCGGGTGAACAACCTGGGTTTTATAGTATCCTACTAATGCGCTTGAATAACATAAAGAAAATAAAATATCACAGTGGAATAATTTAAATGAACCAACGCTATCAACTTGAAAAACTATACAACTAACATTTATAACATATTTGTAATGGGAAAAAATAATCATGCTTGTCCTCTAAGTTCATCCTACTCACCCACGAAGTCTTATTGTTCTTAATGCAACAAAACTTCAATGGTTGGGCTTCTACATTCCATGTTCATATTTTCGCTTTATACTTGCGAACAACATTACATTGTCCACTCAATATCACTAATGATACTGAGCCTACAACTAAACATATATTATATAACATAAATCAAAACAAGTATAATCAATGATCAGTAAAACTATATAAATATCGATTCCATTTGATTGATTACTAATCATAACACAATCTTTGTAACACCCTGATTTTGGTTCACCTAAGGACCGAATCAGAAATGTTACAAACAAGTTGAGTCATATTTGAAGTTTGTTGGTCGGTAAGACTCAATCGATACAATGGATCAAAACAACCTACTTAGTGTAATGAGAATGAAAGACATTGTTAAATACATGTCAAAACACATCAAATAGAAGAAAAAGTAAGAAAAAAAATGCGTTGAGCTCAAGTGTGTGTAGCATTTATCTGTCCTTCTACCAAAGTCAACTCAGGATTTACAAGACTATATATATTATATGAAAAACGTCAGTAATAAGTGTTACTGGTCCAAAAAATAACTAATAGAAAATGGCAAATGGGTATTCCACTACCCACGGAAACTTATAAAACTTCAGAATTGCCTCCCATTGGGTGATAAGCAAACATACTTAAAAAACTCCGGCTCGCATGCACGACTCATAATCATATTCATACATTCAAAGCTTACGCCCTCACATCCTCGATATTACACCTGCCCTTGATGTCGTCTTACGTCTAAAACACTGTTAAAATCGACACGCAAGGAGTCAAGTAGAGAGGGAGAGTTTTACAAACCTGTGGATCAAACTCCAAGCATATCTGCACATCTACGGCGAGCTTGGACGCCGAAACCTACATCGGAACCCACTACTAAGTAAAATACTAACATTTCTATATGATGCATGCTCGTGGTGTGTGCTCATATCATCAATATCACAATAAAGAAAACAATACTAACAAACTTATAACTAAACATGTGGCATGCAAATTGAGACATAATAATAATAAATAATAAATAATTAATTAAACAAAGAAATGCACTTATAGATAATTAGATAAACAATAAATACATGAACATAAATAATACTCTAATCATAAAATAATAATGTAATTATACTATATGAATACATAGTTAAACACGAATAAATATCATATATACTTGTGTTGGCAAACATATAAATAATTAAATAAAACTAATAATAATTAAATAAATTAATATCTAAAATAAATAAATGACTAATATTAATTAAGCATTAAGAATATTAATATAAATATTAAATATACGAACATATGCCTAAATACGTATAAATAATAACACAAGTAAAAAATAATTAATAATCAATCAATTAAATAAATAAATTAGATAAACATTAAAAAATAATATCTATAAATATTTAAACTACCAATAACAATAATTAGTCACATAATCATTCATCATAGTTAACAAATATATACATAATAAGAAATGAATAATCGTGAATAAATAAATAAATAAAATACAATAATTAATAAATAAAGAAAAATACTCATAACATCTAAACATTCTAAACAAAGTAAATATGCATCTAAACTAATGTAAGGTTCTTGAATTACTAAAAACGGTTGACAAATGGGTTGAACTAGACTGAACCATGCTAAACCAGACCAAACTGAGTTGAACCAACTCAGTCTGGGTTAACTGGAAAACTAGGCTGGGTTGATTGGGTGGACATGAATTGGACTGATGGATACGGACATGGGGGACTAGTGGACTCGGGCCAAGAAGACACGAACGTGGATGGCAGATGCGCTCATGGGCAAACGGGCCGAACGGAGAGTTGCAGTGCCCGTTGCTGGAAAATACCAATGGTGGCATGGTTAGGGTCACCGACAGTTCGGGATCGATGGAGGGGAGGACAAGGATTGTAATGGCAGTGACGACCAGCTAGGTTCAGCCGTCAGCTGGCCGCAAAGACGCGACTTCCCCGCCGGGTGGGGCAACGTCACTTGCGGCGATTGCGGCCACGACGATGGTCATGGGTGGTCTCAAAATGAAGATCTGTCCATAATGAAGCTCTGTGGGTGGTCCGATTGTCCAAAGGTGGCTCGTTGGTGTCAAAAAATGGACTGAAAGGGTGGCGACGACGGGAGAAATTGACAATAAGAACACTGTAACTGGCTGTGATTGCAGCGGCGACAATGGCAATTGTGGCTATAGACTGATAACCGGCCACGAGGTGGTCATGGCCTTATTGATCTAGTAGTTGGGGGTGAGGCGGTGACTCACCAGCGGCAAGCCAAAGTGGTGGCAGCGCTATCGGTATGAAACTCTGAAATTTTTGAAATCTCTGGGGATCAAATAGAGAATGCTATGTATGAGTGGACGGCTTAGATTTTGCCATGTGGCACGATCTGAGCGTTTGACAACTCCTGATCTAGTGGGACCCACCTATGGGTACATACAATATACATACTGACAAAAAACATGGATCGAGACCGTTCGAAGTCGAAACTGACTTGAGTCCTAAAATTGACTCTATAGGCAGGAATCTAGGCAAGAAGGGTAAATGGGCCTCGATACCCTAAATGCAATCGAGCTAGGCCCACTGGGCATAATCCGATGGTCCAAAATCCCTAAGCTGCATGCAAATTAAATACCCAAAAAATCTCAAACGGATGCTAAATGCTGCAACGGCCTACATCTAGGCCTAAAATCCTTCCTAACTATTAAAAATCATATTTTTACCTCGTGTATACACTGATCACTCATGCTATACTGTATCATAACTGAAACTATTATATGCATGCTAGGCATACTCAGCCTCCATAACATGCTCATATGGCCATCTGGCCCTATAATCATATTCTAAAATTGGTCTTGCTTGAGCTCTGGTCTAACCGAATCAAGATTGATTGGAACCGGGCAAACTACAAAGCGGGTAAAACATTTATCCAAAGTTGGGGTTTTACAACCTTCCCTCCTTATAAAAATTTTGTCCTCGAAATTTCTCACTTCAACTACGATTAGAGGACTCAACACGCTCGAATCGTCTCGCTGGACTAGCTCCTAGGGCCACTGTGAACTATGAGGATTGAAATGCGATGACCTTGGCGGGAAAAACCTAGGTTCACCCCTAAGGGTCTACTGGGTGGTCAAGCAGGTATTCTAAAGTACTGCAAGATACTAGTCGGAACTACAAAAGGAAAAACTATCTCGGTGAGAGGTATTTGACCTAAAGTCTACCCATGTCTCCTAGATCCTCTTTAATATGATAGGTAAACTATGTGAAACCTCATCGCACTCTGCTTTAGGTCATATAGCTATACTAGGATGTCATGCGGGTCATGCTAGCATATGGTGGACTCTAGTACTAAATAAGGGTATAAATGGGTTATACGGTTCAATGTTGCCAATGTAGGTCAATCTCTCAGGTGTCCCTATAAGAGGAACTGGATCTCTCACAAGGTCCTAGCCAACTCAATCCTGAATCAAATATCTCGTTCTATTCCATATTGGAACAAGGACAACTAGTATAACTCTACTATGTGCTATTGCTCTCGTAACAATCTATATGACCACTAACTGCTACTGAAGAAGGCTCTCAGTGATGGAATGGAGGCGAGAACACATGTACATGTATAGTGTGTCTCAAGGAGTATGAAAACATACTCTTCATGGAACTTTAGGATTTGCATCTGGTCTGTGGCATGTGCGCTGGTCAATGTCTATATATCTTAACCATCTGAAAAATAGATAGTATGAAGGACTAGTATACCTAGAAGGGTGAGTGTGAAAATACTCGGGTAGCGGCTCAGCTTTGTTTGACATCTATGGTCATATGACAAGTGAATAGATCTCTTATGAAGAAATGGTCACACTGCTCTACGATTCTAACTATGAAGTATCTCCTCCTCACATAGTCTAACATCGGGGGTGCTGGGTGCGTACACTAAGATGAGAAAATCCTACTAAGTATGTAATAAGGGTCTCCGTCTAAGTCATAAGGGTAATGGAAAAACTCTGTTACGATATTGGGTGCCTCAAACATATGGGTAGGTCCATGGACATGTCTAGAAGATCAATTTGATTAGACTCCACCATAGGTGGCCAGCCAATGGAACAGCCAATCAATAACGAGCCTAAGAGATGGCTCCTAAGTAGTTCTAATTCAATTAGCTAATAGTAGACATGTGTTTCTCGATAACGTACTAGTCACGCACTTCTAAATGGGCGGGGTTCAATTGACCCAAAGAACCACTATCTCTCCTCGAGTCGAGGGAACTCATAATGAGGTTTGACATGTGTCTCGTCCTCTCTTCATTGGTGTAAGACCTACCATCCCATACCAATTTTTAACACTAATTTTCACTCACATGACTACTACCGCTGTGGTAGACTCTCAAGCAAAGCTGTCTATTAAGATGAGCATACATTGGTGTCCCTCTATCTAGTCAGCATGATTTGATCTTACTAAAGTCACTATCTACATTGCTCCCAAGCTTGGGTGAAGTTGTCTCCTCCAGACTAGTATGTAATCAACTACCTACAGTGTTAGTCCTAAACAGTACCACAAAGGTACCTCCTATACTTGGGATCAAGGTTAAATCCTATGTCTTAAGGTTAGAAACTAATCGTGTCGGTGAAGCACAAGGAAAACATTGTCTCCCTAATGGACTCTCCCTCACTAAACCAATCATCTATGCCAAAATTCTAATACAAGTCAAACATCTCTCTCTTGCTGGGCCAAATTCTAAATGAGTTAAACTGCATATCTGATCATCTGCTAACTATCTAATCTATGTAACCCCTGGTTGTGGGTCATATGTATGTTGTCACGTTGACTAAACAATATGACCACTATGGAAATCCCATCTAGATATCATACTATCATGTTCTCTAGCTAGGTCCATGCACATTTGATGACTGTTAACATTGTATGATGATCCCGATAAGATTGTCACTAACACTATCTTATAATTCACATCTGACCAAAGGATGTCAAGTCAAGGTGATGGCATGCAAGATGGCTAGTGAAGTCAAATCATGTACCATCGCATCCAAATAATTCTAGTGCGCCTAACTTTTCTTTCCCTGGATGATATTTCCATAGCTATATCTTTTCCTCAATCTCTAACTCAACTCTTCTCTCAATGTTGTGGCATGCAGTCTCTGACAAAGCCCAAGTAATTACCTCACCCTACAGGAGGACAACTACTTGAGGAAATACTTCGATAGTAGTGCATCACAGAAGGTGCTAGTGCATCACGGTCGATGGCTGGGTAACATGGATGGCAGTTGTTCTATTTGGTCATTGGTAGTGCATCATGGTAGATGGTTGGGCAACTCAAATGGTGGTAGTGCATCATGGTCGATGGCTGAGCAACTTGGATGGCAGTTGTGCAACTCGGATGATGGTTGTGATACTCAGACGGTGGTTGTGCTACTTGAGCGATGGTTGTGCTATCCAGATGCTGAAGCCTGATCTTGATCATGCATGTCATGAACCCATTACTGTCTCTAGCATGTTTATCTCCATCCATATGTCTACCTTCTCAAAGGTAGCTACTAATAATTTTGCTCAAGTTTTCCAACCATGTGTGTCACTAAGCTTATCATGACATTCCAGTGATATCCTTGCTGGTGTCTACTAAACAATGATCTCATATCTATCTCATAAGTTCTCTATAATCGCAAACACCTGAGCATGCACTGCTCAAGTCTCATTGACCGAACCATCTGAAATCATAAGAAAAAAATACCAAAGAAAATATTTGTCAGTTTAGCCAAGGATAGCTCTACACACTTGGCTCAAAATAAAAGTCTTCCATCTTAATAGACCAAGAGATGGCTCGAATACCAACTTGCAACACCCCGATTTTGGTTCACCTAAGAACCAAATCAGAAATGTTATGATCGAGTCGAGTTATGTTTGATGTTGTTGGTCGGTAAGACTTGATCAATATAATAGATAGAAACAACTATCTTGGTGTCATAAGAATGAAAGACATTATTAAATACACATCAAAACACATCAAATTTAAGCAAAAGTAAGAAAAGAAATAAATGCACTGAGCTCAAGTGTGTGTAGAATTTATCTGTCCAGCCACCAAAGTCGAGTCAGGATTTGAAAATCCTACATATATTATATGAAAAATATCAGTAACGAGTGTTACTGGTCCGAAAAATAATTAATACAAAATGGCAAATGGGTATTTCATTACCCACGAAAATTTATGAAACTTAAAAATTGCCACACACTGGGTAGTCAGCAAACATACTTAAAAGACTGTCGGCTCGCACGCAAGGCTCATAATCATATTCATACATATAACGCTTATGCCCTCACATCCTCCATATTACACCAACTACGGTATTCGAGTGGCAAAAGGAACGGTTAAGTTAGTGCCACAAATTCTAGAATGTGTTGCGTTATGCAGTACCCTCATACACCACACTACCTCAGGGTTTGAAGGAGTACTAGGGTAGTTCATACGTACCTCCGTACCGCTCACTCTATTATTCGTGAAATCCGTAAAAATGTCGTACCTATATAATAGGTTTAGGAAAGAGGTTTATATCATATTTATGTAGAGCTTCAGTTCAAAAACCAACAACGGATCTTATCCATGTAGTTTTATTAAATATGTGTAGAAACACTGGTAAATAGCTCGACAATGGAGGGATCCGATAAAACACGGTTAAACTCGACATGCAAGGAGTCAAGCAAAGAGGGAGAGCATTACAAACCTGTGGTCCAAGCTCCAAGCATATTTGCACATCAATAGTGAGCTCAGACTCCGAAACCTACATCAGAACCCATTACTTAGTAAAATACTAACATCTCTATATAATGCATGTTTGTAGTGTGTGCTCATATCATCAATACATCACAATACAAAAAACAATACTAACAAACCTAATAAACAATACAGAAAACTATATGATGCATGTTCGTGATGTGTGCTAATAAACATGTTGCATGCAAATTGAGACATAATAATAATAAATAATAAATAAATAAATGCACTCATAGATAATTAGATAAACAATAAATACATGAAAATAAATAATACTCTAATCATAAAATAAATATATCATTATACTATATAAATACACGCTTAAACACAAGTAAATATCATATATACTTGTGTTAGTAAACATATAAATAAATAAATAAATAAATAAATAAATCAATTGATAAATAAATAAACAAATAAATGACTAATATTAATTAATCATGAAGAATATTAATATAAATATTAAATATATGAACATACGCCTAAATATGTATAAATAATAACACGTATAGGAAATAATTAATAATCAATCAATTAAATAAATAAACTAAGATAAACATTAAAAAAAATAATATCAATGAATAGATACACTATTAATAACAATAATTATTCACATAATCATTCATCATATTCAATAAATATATAAATAAGAAGAAATGAATAATCTTGAATAAATAAATAAATAAATAAAATAATTAATAAATAAAGAAAATTCTCGTAACATCAAAATATGCCAAACAATGTTAATATGCATCTAAACTAATGTAAGGGTTCTTGAATTACCAAAAACGGTAGAGAAACGGTCAAAAATGGGTTGAACCAAACTAAACCAAGCTGAATCAACTTGGTCTAGGTCTACATCAATAGGACTTGTATATGAAACTGGACATTTTTACGATCAAAATAAATCAGTCATAACATACAAAATATAACTCCAATTTAGATGATTTATGTTACATTCAAATGCTTCTTTCAAGATCTACAAATTCTATTGTATGATTTTTCTAAATTCCAATATATTTCCATTTTAAGTCACGTATCAACTTCGAGTCATATTTCTAGCAGATTTTTAACAATCTAATAATAGAAACTAACCACTTTTTAATTAAACATAGAAAATTTTAACTTTCTTCATTATTCTTATTTAACATATATCTAAACATTAGAATATACCATTAAATTTAATTATACAAAGAATTGATATTCATCATCTTAATTTTTATATAGTATCATTAATTCACCATATTCCACCATGAACACAAACTTTCACACGATCCACACATAAATCGTTCAAACAAATCACACAAGATCGTAATTAATGATATGTAAGCATGATCTACTGAAGATATAAACTATATTTACCAACCTTCTCTTAGATTTTGTCTACATTGAAAACTTCTTCAAATCCTTGTTCCTTCTCTTTTCTATGAATTCATCAAGGCTTTTCTACCAAAAAAGAAGAATAAGGGAAAAGAAAGGGAAGGGTGGTTGGAAGTTTTGCAAAAATAAGGATTAAGGGTTATGGAATAAAAAGTATTTATCCTCAATTACCCATATTTCTCATATGCGTGTCTCCTTATCCTATTATGGGGTATCTAAGTGAATAAATCGAACTTTGTTAGTTTGATTAATAAATACACCTAATTCTTTCTATTACATTGTAATTTCAAGTCTAAGGATGATCTTTATTGGAATTACTATAATTTTAGACTAATTCTCTTATTTGATATAAATTAAACTTTTAGGTGGCCTACTTAATATCTTTTGTCAATATTCTCTGAATGTCTACATAATCATCCATGTGCCCGTTTTATTGTTTGCATCATGATTTAGAAAATTTAACAAATTCCCACCATATATAAAGTGTGAAAAATTCTCCTAGTGCAACTATAAAAAATATTGAATTCAACAAGACTGTGGTTCAACCTTTTTAACCACGCACTCCTTATGCTTATACTCTTAATTTTGAAGTGATTATTACTTAATCATGTCCATATTATTCACCGTAACCTTCCTTGTCCAATAATTTACGTCGATGACCATTTGTATCATTTCTAACTTCCTTGATTGTCAATCCCATAATGACCTTTTGTAGATTTGAAGATTCATAACATCTTAACTTTTTTTATACTCCTCGGAATTGAGTGATTTTTGATAAGTTAGAAACTTTAGAATGTCTACTTTCACCTCCTCAAATTTTATAATTTATTAATATGTATCCAAAGAGATATAAAATTTTGAAGTTAGTATGTCTAATTTATCCTCTTCGTGAATTTCTTAGAAATCGTGATTTATGACCCCCAATATCCATTAATGCTCATAACTTCGATCTATCAAACAAAATAATGGTATTTAAATCCCAATTATTACACTAGGAAATAAAATTTGTCACCCTAAGTTATTCTTTACAACTTAGGTGTATTCAGATTATAACCTTCGCTAAATAAATTCAGCTAAGGTACCCATATTTCGAACTGAAATTAATGAGAATGACTACAATAATGTCAGTAATAGTCTTCTAAATTTTCAAGTCATTTGGATAAGATCTTGACTAGAAATTATTTTTGTGATGATAGGTTGTACATAATGAATGCGTATGTGGTAGCTTGTGTAGTGTTGATAAATAAATATGTATCTACGTCCATATGTTGGCAAGTGGAAATTGTGTTCAAAGGTAGCATACACGTCATGCCATTCATCGTTAGGTCATATGGAGTTTGGCTTGCCTTGGTTGGACGAGGGCCTCAACTCATAGGTCCATTAGGACTCCCTTGTAGCTAGAGTCTCTTTGGTTGACTCCATTGTAGTTTTAGTTTATGATCGTGGAACATAATTAGTGGTGTTTACATGAATCCCACTAATTCTATGTCATTTGATTAACTTTTTATAGTTTGATAAAATTTCAAGCATGAGATGTAACACCCCAAATCAAGTTCACTTTCAAACTAGATTAGAACTATTACGGTGGATCAAACTAAGCCTTACTTTGATTAGATTAGTCAACCCAAACCAAAGCAGAAAATATATAAACCCTCTCAGCGTCTCAAGATGAAGAAACACCACTAATGCGTACCAATGCACAAATGAGATGCACACCCTAACAGGGTACTACATGAATGACTTGTCAGTGAGACACACCACAATAATAAAATAACATCAAAATCCATAAAAATCGTAGAATGAAACAGACAGAATCTCCTCTAAAAGTGTAATTAAAGGCTAACCAAATATCATATAATAACAAACAATAAAAGTTTTCACATCACAATAAGACCATAAAGTGTAAAATATGAGTAATAAGTTGGAGGTCTCAACCCATTTGCTGATCACTTCCATCATAACTACTAAACTAGTCTCAAAATATCTTAAACATCTTCGGATCAAAAGCAAGAACATCATACTATAAGTCTGGTAACTAAAGTAGATGATATCATCACAACCATGATACAAAATACATCACAAAAAGATACATCTCTATCAAACACACCACAAAAATAATGAGAGCAACACAACCCTAGGCATGTGTGTGAAAATTGAAGTCACTGCTCTTCAGCCAAGGCCGACATTACCCACTCTTGATCCTCGCCTACATAAATAATTGAAGCGCGTCAGTAATGGGTGTCACTGGCCAAAAAATAACGAAATATCAAACTAGTAAATGGGAGATAACTCGCATGAAAAGCAAACAATCATATGACTTCAACTGAAAGCTCAAAAGGGCAACTACTAAGGAGCCATTAAGCTACGACTAGATAGAATCCCAAATTGACTGCTGCTTTGCCACTCTCAGTAATGTCTCTCTCCACAATATCGTAATAGTCCCACTCTTGGGAAAACTAATATCCTATACTCTATACAAACCTTCATATTTTTCCTGGTCAAGAGCACAAAGGTTGATTACTCTTAGGCAATCGCTTTCACTACCTATTGATACGACTAGTCTAGACATGCGCTGTACACAACAGTACCCATATACTTCACACCTCTTTCAGAGTGAGGAAGCTCAAGACGAGAGTTATCAGATCCCTTGGGAATGGAACAACTCTCACCAATCCAAAGCTCACCATGACTTATACATGCACCCTCTCATGGTATGTGCATGCCAGTTTCTCCAACTCTCATCTCACAAAAAACCAACAAAATTATATTCATCAGGTTGGGAAGGGGATTATCTAAATGGGCCTGAAAGCAACTTGAGGTGGAGGTTAGTTTCTGAAACAACATGAGGGATTTAATCGTAGAAGAACGATACATTTAAATGGCCCATGTTAAATGGAATCGGATAAAACAGCCACTTTATATGTCTTGCGATGTGTAAATCAAAATATTGATCAAGTAGAGCGATAAATCTGAGAAGCGAGTCCTAATGGACCTAGTATAAGCTCCAAGTGGGTCTCGCCCCTAAACAGCGAACGCCTACACCGAACCTACACAACAAAACTGCACACTAACATCCATGGTATCTATTTAATGAATAAATGTTATGAATGAACGTGGTCACACAAAACACAAAAGCAAGACAAGGGACATGACAACAGGTGAAATGGGTACAATAATGATATAAATAGTGACATTGTTCAAAAACCGGTTAAGCAATTTTACATGAAACATGGTTACCCGTGAATAAGCATCTAGTGATATAATTAATGACTAAAACATGGATAGGCAAATATAACTCACCAAGAATCAATCTCATGTGTGATAATTTGATTTAGCATAAGTGACATAATTTGTTACCCAACCACAATTGTTAGAAAAATGAATAACTTGACAATATAATATTGATAATTACCAACCATTTGGCTATGGAGAGAGTGAAACTATTAATAGTCATATATCATAAATCAACACTTGAGAACAAATAACATGAAAATCTTACTATTGGATTGCAAATGACATTTCAACAGTTCAATAATTTACACAGTCGGAAACATGGAAGATGTAAATCATTAATACTCAAATACATGTTCAATTTCTAATTCTAATCATCACAGCTATTAATTTGTGTATCAAACTTAATCTAAAAAAATTACCATCCCCATTAACATGCTTAATTCCATAATCAAAAACTTAGAATCATAAATAATCACTAATGCACGCATTTTTAATCCTAGATGAACCATTTCACATTCATCCCCATTATAAATTAACACCACAATTAGTAGATAATTAAGTCACTCAATTCGAAAATTAACATAAAGCTCCAAATCATGAATAATGACTATAGGTGAATACTCAACAATTTCTAAAATCATCACAAAACAAACCTAATAATATAATGTAATTATAATGTTATGCAAAATGATAATAATATGAAATGGGAAGGGGAACAGTGGATAGGTAAAGACCCATGGAGGAGACCATGGTAGCGGTTGGCGACTGCCAGCGAGCAGGTGGAAGCTCCGATTGCCAGGAGGGAGATGAAGTAGTGGAGAAGGAGGGAAGTGGGAGGAAGGTAGGAGGATGGGGATCTAGCTGGGGCTACGGGAGGTCAACCAAGGTGGTAGTCAGCGGCGTTGCGGTCGGTGGGGTCCCGAGGCAAGGAGGTGGGTGGTAGTGAGCAGAGGAGTAGGTGGGGAATTTAATATTTATAAAATATTTTACTACTTTCTTTTGCCTGAGTGAATATTTTCTAATAATATTTTCCCTCAAAGATATTAATTCATGTCCGGTTTGTTTTCAGTTTATTTTTATTTTAAATTAAGTATGACAAATTAATTACATTAGAAAAAAATTCATGGAATAAATCAATGCATGGTACATTGATAAATTTAATCATTCATTACATGGCACATTGATAAATGCATTCATTCAATGTAATTTTAATGCAACTTCTTAGTGCGCTATATATTTTAGCGTATTGTAAACAATTTATTCGTACTTTTAAGAGGTCAAAGGTATGTTTAATTAAGGTGTCAAATGGACAGCTTATAAATAATGTGGACAATAATATGGATGTAGTGTTAATTGGTTGGACCAGTGGTCCGATTAATGCTTGAAGGTAAGAGGTTCAGGATAATGGATTCTCAATTAATAGTTGTTCAGGAATTAAACAGTAGTCACATTTAGGTTGCAAACAGGGGTAGTTTGCTTGCAAACAACTTATACAAATGTGTTAGTCTCAGAAGTCTAAAATTATAGACCATGTAGGAGAAATAAGGGCACACTTGGTATTATTAGAAAGTTGTACTTATAAATATAACCAACTCTTCTCCGAATTCTCAAAACCTTATTAGAGCCTCTTTTATATCTTCTCCATCATTGATCATACTTGGGGAAACATTTTTTGAAGAAGATTAACAATGACGGCATAGTTGGCGATAGGATTTACTATCAAATCTTAGATCAAGGTTGGGAATGAATCTAGTCTAATTAATTTATCATGACATTGCATATCACATGAGTTGTTGCTTTGATTTGATGTTTAGTGTTTTAATCTTTAATGATCGGAGTAGATTATGAATTTCATATCCAATGGATGTCATTAGATCACATATTTCGTCAAATCAAATTTTTGGAAATTAAACATGAGTTTTTGTAAAATAATTTCATGGTTTATTTAGATCCTTATAAGCTTTGATTTTTGTGTTGTTTCAATGAAAATCAATATCCTTATGATAGATATATGTTATGATATCAATTTAAGCATGATTAAAAGAATGAAGATCAATTTTTTATGATTACTTTTGCTTGTTTGTCAGGAAAGAAGTTGTCTTGTCTATACTTGATTAATTAAGAATAAAACTAATCAATTAATCTAAGGTTAATTGGTATTTTTTAGAGTCTATGAAACTATGTTAGACATACCTCAATTGGGTGCACACAACTGAGTGGTGTAAGAACATAATTCTTAAATGACCATAATATTTAAATTAATACTTAGATAATACCTAATATTCTTGACAAAGATTTAAATTTAGTTTTAATTAATAAATTTCTTTTGCAGCAATACGTATTATATGTTTCTGATGAATGCTTATTGATGTATTACCCATTAGACATGCCATGTTATCCATGAATTATAGTTAGAGTTATAAATAATAATATAGATATATTACTATTTAGACAAATAGATTGTTTGATGCTGAGCTACCAACTAGGAGAGCGAGGCGGTAGTAGTAACAAGTCCCATAGCATAGATCCATGATTTTAATATATGTTGATATATTTACATGTTCAATATGTTAAGTAATAGATTATCCTAATTCTGACTTACTAAATTAGCTTAATAAAGAAATTAAGACTTATTTGAGTAAATTCATGGAAAGACAAGTTTAGTAATTAGATCTAGTTTTCTTGAGGAAGTTAACTAAGATCCCAGTAATTAAGACCAGTTATTAGTAATCAGGATCAATTATCATGTTCTGTGCACCTCGTGAGGTTGTCTAGGTAATTTTATCAGACCATCTAGCAGACATTATATCAGGTAACTTGCAGAGCATGCCCCTTAGGTAAGGGTCACTCGTATCAAGAAACTGTTGAGGACGACACTTGTGATCACTTATGTATTTCATGTTGAATGACTCTTGGGGCACTAGTGCTCTCTGGAGTTGAATACTGATTCCAAACTTCACCTAAATAAAACATAATTATGAGACCATGCTGAATCACATAATAAGTCTCCTAGATAATCAGACTAAAACACCAGACTAATTTTAATAGTGCTAAGGGCAAGCTACCCAAGGTGCTAAAATTAAGTAGTTCATAGACTTTAGGTAGTTGAATATAGTTCTCATGAAGATTAGTAATTATATTCAATGAATAACAAGTAAGCAAGTGACATGTTCAGTTAAGTTTTGTTCAAAGCAAGTAAAATATTCATTTAAGTTCTGATCAGTTTCAGTTTTCATGTTTATGTTCATGTTTGTATGTTAATCCTTTTTAGTTTGTTAGTACTAAAATGGCTTGTACTAACTGGGACATTTTAGCTCTCACCTTTGAGGGTGTAGTTTAGTAGGTGCATTGGTGTTAAAGTTGGAATGGAGATCAAAATCAGCCTAGGAGTTGATGCTTTCCTTTTTATGTTTTCATTTAATAAACTAGAAACATTGCTGAGTATATGAACTCAAGTTAGTTGGATATTTGCAGTTATGATTTTGATTTATATGCTTATCCTGTCAGAGATTATTGTAATGGTCCAATAAATTTTAGTTCAATTCTGTGTTGCTTTTGTTATTAATCCTTTATATGTTATGTTTGTGCATGCTATGTATGTAACTTCTTTGGTCACAATCAAATCGCTATGTATGCATGTTAGGGTCATTACAACTTGGTATCAGAGCAAGGCATACCATTATTGACTAAGTATAACATATAAATCTTACCTTGTTGAAAGTTGTCTATTTGAGTTCACCATTCCTAAAGATAGATTAATAGTTGCAATGAGTAAACCAAATAGAATCAATGTTTAGGTTTTCCCTTTTAGCATATGCAAGATGGAAGGAAGACCACCAAATCAGGGGAACGTGAGGTTGAATTAGCAACGACAACAACTGAACTCCCTTTAGCAATATGTGAACCAAATTAACAAGACTGTGAACCAGATGCAACAAATGTTGCTGGTGTTCAAAGCAGCTCAACAAGGAAATGCAAATGTAAACAAAGCAACTAATCTTGTTAACGGAGGTATTGATGGAATGAACTTTGAGGGGCTGGACAAGGCTAGGGTAAGAATGTACCACTACCACCAGTGGT
Source organism: Piper betle (assembly GCA_033002965.1). Classification (NCBI taxonomy): domain Eukaryota; kingdom Viridiplantae; phylum Streptophyta; class Magnoliopsida; order Piperales; family Piperaceae; genus Piper; species Piper betle. The sequence goes on along the minus strand of JAURVB010000052.1, from coordinate 30,375 downwards.
GCAACAACCAATCTCAAAGCTAGGTCAGAAGCTGAGTCCACAACAAGTTCAGCAACCTGTACAGCAGCAAGTGCAGCCACCACAGCACATGGTGGACAATTTTATCAAGAAAGAGGAGCAAAGGAGACCAAACAACAACAACAAGGTTAGCAATAATAGTGGGAGGCAGAATAACAACAAACAGCAGCGGCCATAACAGCAACATAGTGATAATCTAGTCTACAATAACTACAACATGAGGCATGTAGGTGAATGTATCATGGAAACCAATAAGTGCTTTAGTTGCGGTAAGATAAGTCATTTCATGAGGGATTGCTCAAAAATGAACGATGCAGGCCAGGCTCAACTTGGGACAATTATTATTGTGGATGCAAGACGTAACAACTTTGTACATTGTATGATAACAGTTTGTGATGATTCTACAATGATGCTTTTTTATTCTAGATGCACATATTCTTTTATATCACACTCCTCAGTAAGAAAGTTGAAGATTAAAATGAAACCTTTAGAGATTCCATTACTAGTTAAGATCCCTAGTCGTGAAGAGATGTTAGCAAATCAAGAGGTAGAATCTTTTCTTCTATCGATGCAAAGTGTCCTATTAGTTTGGAACTTGTGTTGTATCATCTAAGGGATAGATATTATCTTGTAAATTGATTGGATAGAAAAGAATCATAGTGTGATAGTGTGTAAGGATAAAAAGTCTACACTCAACAAGGGAAGAAGAAGATGTTACTTTTTTCAAGGAGTGTGAGCTGACAATAGTACATGTATTATCTCTTATTTGTAGGTGACAAAGTACCACAATAAGGGGTTTTAGGGCTTTCTAGCAACTATTGTACTAGATGATGGGGTTAGTAGTAGTGAGTAGCGAGCCTGCAAATGAGATAGTAGTTATGGAGTTTCTTGACATATTTCTATAAGATTTGCCAAGGTTACCACTAAAGGTACATTTGGAATTTGCAATTGACCTTCAACCAAGCACAACACAAATTTTAAAGGAACCTTACAGAATGATGCCAACAAAATTGAATAAGTTAAAGGACCTGAAGCAATTGTTTGACAAAGGATTCATTAGACCAAGTGTTTCTCCATGGGAAGCACCATTTTTTTTATCAAGAAGAAGGATGGTTTGTTACGATTATGTGTGAATTATCAGATCTTGAAGCAATTTACCATCAAGAATAAGTACTCATTGCCTAGGATAGATGACCTGTCCGATCAATTAAAATCTACATGTGTATTTTCTAAGATTGACCTTAGATCTAAATGTCATTGGTTGCAGATTAGGGAGGGTGATATTCCAAAGAGTGCCCTTAGGACCCACCATGGACATTATGAGTTTTTGGTTATGGTATTTGGTTTAAACAATACTCTTCAACTTTTATGATTCTTAAGAATAGGGTGTTCCATAAGCATTTAGATGATCTTAATCTACTCTGACAACGAGGAAGATCTTGAGAGGCACTTAAGGATGACATTGGAGGTGGTTAGCAAGAATAATTTTTACACAAAGAGGAATAAATGTGAATTTGTGATGAAAGAAGTTTCATTTCTTAGGCACATCATTTCATAGGAGGGAGTATCAGTAGATCCAACCAAGATAGAGGCAGTTACTGAGTGAAGTAGTTGAAGATGGTCACAGAGATGAGGAGTTTTCTAGGATTAGCTGGACATTATAGGAGATTCATCAAGGATTTCTCTATGATAGCTACTCCACTCACAGATTTGACAAAGAATGACAAGAAGTTCGAGTGAGACGCAAGGTAGTAGTTTCATGATTTTGAAGAAATGTCTCACAATAGCTCTAGTGTTGACTCTATCTAAGGTTATAGAAGGGTTTGTGACTTGCAAAAATGCTTCTAATTTGAGGCATGGAGTTGTGTAAATGTAAAATGAAAAGACCGTCACATATGCTTCATGACAGTTGAAGGTGCATTAGTACAAATATCCAAGCCATGATCTTGAAGTTAAAGCGGTGTTTTTTGCTTTGAAGATATGGAGGCATTATTTGTATGAGCTAAGTTTGAAGTGTTGAAGTATTTACATATCACTAGAGTCTCAAATATTTAATTTTCTCATAGAAATATTTGAAAAAGGTCGTAAGAGCATATCAAGGACTATGATTTCACTATTACCTAGCATGCAGGTAAGGAGAATGTAGTTACAAATGCTCTTGGTAGATACCCGAGGGCTGAATTAAGGAATAAGATGGTACTAAGATGGAATATGATGCAATACATCATCAAGGTGAGGCCGGAATGCCATATTAAGTCTCTTATAGCTAATTTGAACATCTTTAATGACCTTGTATAGAAAGTGAAATCAGTCCAATCTAGTGACATGTGGCTACAAGGTTCCTCATATCGAAGGCTTTAGTTTTAAAAGATGATAATGAGGTGATCCATCAAAATATAAGATTATGTGTACCAAATATTTAAGAATTACAATAGGAAGTTTTATACGAAGCCCATTATACCAAGTATACTATTTGTCCAAGAGTGAGCAAGATGTACAAGGATATGATCAGGATGTATTAGTGTAAAGGAATGAAGAATGATGAGAAGGATTTTGACTCAAAGCGTTTGACTCGTCATCAAGTGAAGTTCAAACATCAAAGGCAAGGAGGAAAGTTGCAACCACTTGACACTTGATGTAGAAGTGGGATAATATAACATATGATTTCGTAGTTGGACTGCCAAGCTCAAAGAAGAAGCATGATGCAATTGGGTAGTTATCGACAGACGTACCAATTGTGTGATTTTCATACTAGTACGAATGACCATGTCTATGGATATGATGATACAATTATTTAGGGATAACATGGTAAGATACCATGGAGTTCCTCTAACAATTGTGTTGGACAGAGATGCTAGATTCACGTCAAAGTTATAAAAGGGGTTTCCAAAAGGAGAGAGAGGGGGGCATAGTTAAAGCTTAGTGCGGATTTTTGTCCTTAGATCGATGGACAGTCAAAAAGGACGATTCAAGTATTAGAAAAAATGTTGAGGTCATTTGTTCTATATTGGTAAGGTAGTTGGGAGGACCACTTACCATTAGGAGAGTTTGCATGTAACATTAGTTATCAGTCAACTATTAGTATGGTATCATTTGAAGCTCTTTATGGGAGGCCATGTAGATTGTCATCTTGTTAGTTGGATTCAAAGGATCCGGTCTTAATTGGTCAAGAATTGATTGAGACATAAGCCAAATGGGTGGAGTTAATACGGAAGAGGATAAAGGAAGCTCAAGATAGGGAGAAGGCCTATGTAGATTCAAAGTTGATACATTTCTCCAATGAAATGTGTCATGAGATTTGGTAAATCAAGGAAGTTAAGTTCCCCTAATGAGGGTAGTAGAAGTGACTTCCTAGTTTGCTTTGCCCTAGAACCTTATATTATTATATTATCTCAAAATGTGTTTCATGTTTCCCAGTTTAAACAATACAAGCCTAACAAATCTCATGCTATCAATTATGACGAGATAGAGTTTCAAGTGGACATGTCTCATAGTGAGAATCCCTTGAAGATTCTTGATCATAAGGAGAAAGAGTTCTCCGTTTGAAAACCATTCTGATGGTGAAAGCTTGTAGTCAAGTGAATATTTAATAATAATATTTTCCTTCAAAGATATCAATTCACATCAGGTTTTTCACAATTTATTTTTTCTTTTGTATTAAGCATTACAACGTGATTATATTAGAAAAAATCCATAGAATAATTCAATACATGGTACATTCATCAATGTATTATTCATTACATGACACATTGGTAAATGTAATCATTCAATGTAGTTTTATGATTATAAGGCAAAGAAGGTCATGGGCTGGGGCTAGCAATAGGCCAAATGTAGGAAATTTAGGGACAAAATTTCCTAACGTTGGTGGATTGTGAGATCCCTCAACTTAGTCTCACATCTAATACCTATTGGGGTAAGATCATCTTTATAAATGGGAATAGACTATAAATCTTTAACTTCAATTAACCACTTTTGAAGAGATGACTTAGCCTATTATATTGTACTTTGGGTCGGGTCAGTACAAACAGTATTAGAGCCTCTTAGTTCTGTATTACATGGTGGGCTGGGGCCAAAGAAGGTTGTGGGCTAAGGCTAGCAATGAGCTAAGTGTAAGAATTTCGTGGATGAAATTTCTTAAGGTAGGTGGATTGTGAGATCCATCAACTTAGTCCTACATTTAATATCTATTGGGGAAAGATCTTGTTTATAAGTGAAAATAGACTATAGATCTTCAACTTAGCTAACCACTTTTAAAGAGATGATTTAGCCCATTAATTTGTACTTTGGGCCATGTCGTTATAAAATACGTTTCAGATTTCAACAAATCATAATCAATTTATTCGTACTTTTAAGAGGTTAAAGTACATTTAATTAAGCGAAGTATGCAATGGACAAGTTATGAACAATGTGAGCAACAATATGGATGCAGAGTTAATCAGTTAGATGAGTGGTCCAATTAATGCTTTGAAGGCCTGAGGTTTTGGGTAATGGAGTCTCGATTAATAGTTGTCTAGGAATTAAACAGTTATCATGTTTAGGTTGCGAACAAGGGTAGTTTTCTTGCAGACAACTTATATAAGCATGCTCATCTAAGAAGCCCACAATTATAGACTATGTACGAGAAATAAGGGCACACTTGGTATTATGAGAAAGTTGCGCTTATAAATATAAATAACTCTTCTCTTAATTCTCAAAACGTTATTGAGCACCACCTTTCTCTCTTCTCCATCATCAATCATCCCTTGGGAGATTTTCTTGAAGAAGATTGACGGCAACGACATAGTTGGAAATAGGATTTACTATCAAATCCTAGATCAAGGTTACGAATAAATCTAGTCTAATTAATTTACCATGTCATTGCATATCGCGAGTTGTTGTTTTGATTTGATGTTTAGTGTTTTGATCTTTAATGGTCGGAGTAGATGATAAATATCATATGCAATGGATTTAATTCAATTAGATTATATTTCACCAAATCGAATTTTTGGAAATTAAGCATGAGTTTTTGCAACATAATTTCATGGTTTATTTAGATCCTTATAAGTTTTGATTTTGGTGTTGTTTTGATGAAAAGACAATATGATTATGATAGATACATGTTATGGTATCAATTTATTCATTAAAATAATGAAGATCGAGCTTTTAAGATTTCTTTGTCAGGAAAGATGTTGTCTCGTCCAAACTTGATTAATTTAAAATAGAACTAATCAATTAATCTAATGTTAATTGGATATTTTTGAGAGTCTGTCAAACTATGTTTGATGTACCATCAATTGAGTGTATATAATTGAGTGGTGTAAGAACATAATTCTTACATAATTAAAATATTTAAATTAATCCTTAGAAAATCATTACTATACTTGACTAAGATTTAAGTAGAATTTTAATTAATTAATATCTTTTGCATCAATACTTATTATATGTTCATGATAGATGCTTATCGATGTATTGCACATTAGACAAGTCATGTTATCAATGTATTATAGTTAGATTTGTTCTGAATATTAATATAGATATATTGGTACTTAGACTAGTAGATTGTCGTGCTGAGCTACGAGCTAGGAGAGAGAAGCAGCATTAGTAACAACTCCCATAGCATAGATCCATGATTTTAGTATATGATGATATATATTTTCATGTTCAATATCTTATGTGGTAGATTATCATAAATCACACTTACTAAATTAGCTTAATGAAGAAATTAAGACTTAATTGAGCAAATTCATGACAAGACAAATTCAGTAATTAGATCTAGTTTTCATAAGGAGGTTAAATAAGATCCAAGTAATCAAGATCAATTATCAGTAATAAGTATTACTTATCAAGTTCTAGATACCTCTTGAGGTTGTCTAGGCAATTTTATCATACCATACAGAAGACGTTATATCACGCAACTTGCAGAGCACACCCCTTAGGCAAGGGCTGCTCGTATCAAGCTACTATCAAGGACAACACGTGTGATCACTTGTGTATTTCATGTTGAGAGACTCTCAGGGCACCGATTCCCTCCAGAGTTGAGTATTGTCTACAAACTTCACGTGAAGAAAACATAATTATGAGACCATGCTGAATCATAGAATAAGTCTTCCAAATAAATAAGACTAAAACACCAAACTAATTTTACCAGTACTAAGGGCTAGCTACCCAAGGTGCTAAAATTAGGCAGCTCATGGAATTTAGGTAGTTGAACATTGTTCTCATGAGGATACCTAATTATATTCAATGAATAACAAGTAAGCAAGTTACATGTTTAGTTAACTTATGTTCAGAGCGAGAAAGTAAAACGTTCAGTTAAGTTATGTTCCACTTTAATTTCAGTTTCAGTTTTCATGTTTATGCTTGTTTGTATGTTAGTATTGTTTGGCATGTCAGTACTAAAATAGCTTGTATTGACTGAGATATTTACAGGTTAGTAGGTACATTGGTGTTAGAGCAGGAATGGAGACTATACTCAACCTTGGAGTCGATGCTTTCCTTTTATGTTTTCATCTAATAAAGTAGAAACATTGTTAAGTATATGAACTCAAGTTAGTTGGATAGCTGTAGTTGTGATTTTGATCTATATGCTTATACTATGAGAGATTATGGTAACGGTTGTATAAATTTTAGTTCAATTCGGCTTTTCTTTTAGTATTAATTCTTTATATGTTAAGTTTATGCATGCCATGTAAGCAACGACTTCAATCACAATCAAATCCCTAAGTATGCATTTTGGGGTCATTACAGGGAAAGAATTGGCAAAATAGAGGAAGAGGAGGGGAAGGAAGAGTTGAAGGAGAGGGGGAGTGGTGGTGGAGGTGGCCTGCGACAGCTGCTAGGTCAGCACCAAGGGAGGTGGGGGGCAGGGATGGTCGTCGGCCAAGTGGGGAAGAAAGTGATGATCAAACTAGTCGAAGTGGGGAGGAATTGAAAATAAAATGGGAGGGGTAACTTAGACATTATTAGGAAATACTAAGGCTAATATGGGGTAATTAGGGAGTTAAGCGGTGTTAAGTTGGGTGGTCAGGGAAATAGTGAGGTCTGATTTGGAAAATTTAAAAAGTTTCAAGGATATTTTGGTAATTTAGCATAGACCTGTTGGCGAAATCCTAACTTAGGTCGCAGGGTTTGCATGAGATCCCTTGACACATTTTCGAAAACATAAGATTTGATCAAAGTTATTTTGGCACTATTTATTTACTTCCTAACACAAGCATATATATATTAAGAGTGAGCATATATGGTCAGGAACTGAATCGAACCAAATTGATCAAATTACCTTTGGTGCCTAGAATTCATAATAGAAATTGAACTGAAGTATCCTCAAAGCCAAATCGAACCGAACCAAACCAAACCAAAATATTTTGGTTTAGTAACCAAACATCTAAATTAAATAATAAGTTATAAGAAAATTAATTTTTAAAATTATTTAATCAAACTTATTGTTTGCATACAAATTAACATGTGTACAACATCATCTTCACAATGCTTGGAAGACTTGTGTGGTGCTACAAGAGTGATGCGCCCAGGATTGCCCTAGATTGTTGCCAGAGTGCCGAGCACCACTTGGAATGCTTGAGAATTGGTTACACCAAGGTGTCCATGCCGTGAAAGTGTTGCAAGCTCTATGACATGCAAGCACCATAAGATAAATGAAGGAATAAAAGTTTTATTTTATTTCTTTCATTTCTTCACATTATCATTGTGGGAATTCCACACTCATTGAATTCAATGTAATGGGGTCTTTGAGTGGAAGCATAGTCCAATGTCCAATCCTCAGTTGGGCGTTCAAGTCCATATCAAGTCCCAAAGTTCAAAATTCTAGAGAATTTTGACCTACAAATGAAAATTTTAACTCCTTTAATGTGCTTAAAATGTTAAAATTTAGTAAGACGTCAAGTTATATACAAAATGGGGCACACAAAGTTGTACACCACTGACGAAAAATGATACCACAAGCTTAAGAGTCTTATAATGCGTTTGAGTACCGAATTTTGTTGAGAGATGGTGCTTAAAAAGAGAGATGGAAGAGAAATGTGACAGTGATTATAGGTTTCTAAGTGGCAACTCTAGTAGTCTAGAAAATTGGTGGAGTGTGTGCCCACCAAGCTATATAAAGCAACTTCTTCCAATACATTTTCGGCAAAGGGAAGATCCAACGAGGGATAGTGTAACACCTAAATTCGGCCTGAATGGACGGATCAAATCGGGATATTATAATTTGGAAGCTACTTGTTAGGCTATTGCGTACAGACTTCACGGAAGCGGATCTCAACTCTCCGTGGAGGCTTAAGATGAACACTAGGTTTGTTTTTCATAAAATGCATAGAGAGTTTGCACTAGTAAGTGGATCATAGACTTAAAGGATTTCTATATGAACACCCCTAGTCATAACAGAAGTTGAACTACCCCTACGTCTATGAGCAGTGACTTTAAAAATGTGATGATCACTCCCAACTATAGAAGAAGCAGACCCCGCTATTGTTTTGAGGTTACTTGCTATTGCGTATATCATATTCTTACTACTTAGTTCAAGTGATTAACTTAGGTCTTCTTATTAGTTACATGAAGATTATGCGAGTATTTAAATATGGGTCATGGTTACCTCTTCCACATACCCTATGTGAGAAATAATTAAATCATCAAAAAATTACACCACATTGTTGAGTATCAGGGCATCAAACCCTAATACCCAGATTTCACATGGGGCTTCAAGTGGTGTGAACCGTAAGCTCCTCCACCCACGTTACTCTAATATGCAAACAGTTGTAGCCAAATACATTTTGTGTGCTTGACTTAGCTCCTCATCATGTTCCTAAACTCTAGGGCTTCTATACCTTGCAGAAGATGGCTAGCATGGCCCTAAAGTGTTATAACTTTACAATAAAATATAACAATATAAAGATAAAGTATGCTAGCACAACTATTATGACATACATCCAAATCGTACAAGGCTCATATAGTTAGGAGATATGCCCGTCATATAGTCATCCACAAAATACATAATCAAACAAACAACATAGCACAAAGCCCTGCCACCACCACCATTGAGCCATGTAATCCATGCACCTAAGCTGGCCAACGCCAGGGAACCTCACCTACATATAATAGAAAACCACGTCAATAATCAAATAAATTTGTTTACCGGTCCGAATAACTACTGGTAAAATAGCAAGCTGGCAAATGGGTATTCCATTACCCACAAAAATTTAAGAAACTTCAGAATTGCCTTACACTGAGCGATAAGCAAACATTGTTAAACAAGTGAAGGTGCGCATGCACGACTAATATTTATATTCATACATACAACACTTATGCCCTCACATCCTCCATATTACACCCGCGACAGTACTCGAGTTGCAAAAGGAATAGTTAAAGTAGTGCTAGAAATTTCAGAATTGTGTTGCATTACGTGGTACCCTCATACTCCACACTACGTGAGGGTTTGAAAGAGTACTAGTGTGGTTCATAAATATCTCCATACCGCTCAATCTCTTATTTGTGAAATCCATAAAAATGTGTGTACTTTTATAATAGGTCTACAGAAGAGGCTTGTATCATATATTTTTGGAGCTTCAGTTCAAAAGCCAACAAGAGATCTCATCCTTTTACTTTTCTTAAACATGTGTAGAAAACACGGCTAAATGGCCTGGCAACGGAGGGATCCAATAAAATGCCGCCAATGCCATCCTATATCTATAATAAGGTTAAACTCGACACATAGGGAGTCAAGCAAAGATCAAGCAAAGGGAGAATGCTACGAATCTGAGTGAGTAGAGCTTTGTATTTTAGTTGGTGAGCTCACCGGCGATACATAACACGGAGATTGAACCGAATAAGAATCGGGTCACATCGGCAAGCAAAATGAGGCAAAGCCTCCACACAAGCTCAACACCTAACATCACTTAATTATATTAATTAGGTCCTAAGTGAAGTGTTAAACTTTATTAGTTAAGTTAATTAAGGTTTTGGTTTCATGTTTACTTAGTGGGTTTTAATCAATTCTAGGGTTTTTAATCGAATGGGCTTACCAGAAATCTTTCGGATAGGACTAACAATGTCCAAATGGGCTGTTATTTGGATGGGTTGTCCCTTACACTCTAAGATTCATAGGTAAATTTCCACCATGGCTGGCCCATTGGCCAATCAAGGGGAACAAGGCCCATTAAGCTCGGCACTAAGGTACTGAAACCGTGTTCTTGGGCTGCTCACCAATTTTGTAACTGTTGGTTCATGCGCTAGAGAACTCCAAATGGGCTTGGGTCAGTATGCCTAGTTAGCTAACACACGTAGTTTGAGTCTAGTATGATCTACGCCTAATTTACTTTGTAAATGAGACTAAGTGGATTTTATAAGTTGGGTAGGTGGATTGGCGGTTCCTGAAGCTATCTGAACCCTATCAAATTTAAAATTCAAAAATAACATTGGGAACCTACCCAAATGGCCCAAATATTGATCAGGGTCCTAAAAAGACATAGCGTAAGGTGTGGACCAAGTTTCACTAAAATCCAACACTCTTAACCTATTTTAATTTAATTACAACTGGGGTGAAAAACTAGGGTTTTCATCAACATTTTTACACTGTCTAAGTAGACCCCTCTAAAACATACCTAGATGATTTTTACCCATTCCCAAAATTTATGTATTTCAAGTAGATAATTATTTTAGTTTCATATATTTTTAGAATATTTTATTAGTTTAAATTTCATGGCTTAAAATATAATCCAATCACAAAAAATGCTCATAGTTATAAACACATAGAAAATACAAGGCATACTTATGGGTGATTTTCATGATAATTTAGTGGTTATATAAGGGTTAAATTTTTACTAAGAACTCCTCACATTACGATAACAAATATGTCATGTTGTGCATCAACACATCCAACAAGGTCAGAGAGTGAAAATTAGAGAAATGAGTAGTTATATCCCTATAATGGTCTAAGATGCCACCTTTTCTCATATTTTACCCTCAAACATGTAAATTATTGGGCATGGAAGGTAAAACAACCAACACACAATTTGTAGATCTACAAGTTGTGGGTGTAACAAAATAAGAATCGTGTAAATTGAACATCAAGATGCCATGATAGAATTTTTATACTGAAACGGTACATATTAGTGACCTACATGCATTGTAAAAATCATATCTACTTATTTTCATGTCCAAATAAGATGAATGTGCACTTAAAATTCTCCTAACATACAGATATGCATGATACAAATGCCCTAAAAATAAATTTATATAAACATACAAGTGACATACATCACACAACAAGCAACAGAGGCAGCCCAAACCTGAGGCCAACTAGTGAAGACCGAGGGGAGGTTTTTGAGGCATCCAACTTCAAAACCTACCACCCTAGTATGCTAGAACGTGGAGGGGGTAGCTTGGAGCTCCAAGGAGGAAGAAGAAGGCCATGGAGGGTAGAAGATAGTGGTTGGAGGTGAGGAGGGAAGGAGAAATTGTGAAAAGGTGAGGGAAGGGGTGGATTTTATCGAAAAAGGGTGGTTGGTTTGGTAATATCATAGGTATGGGTACCATTCCTAAAGATGTATGGGATGGATAATGCGGTATAGGTTGACTTGGTGATGTCATAGAGGTATGGGTGCGATATACCTATAGAGGTATGGGTGTCATACCTATAAAGGTATGAGTGCTATACCTATAAAGGTATGAGTGTCATTCCCTTAGAGGTATGGGTGTCATTCCCATAGAGGTATGGATGCCATACCTATAGAGGTATGGGTGCCATAGCTATAGAGGTATGGGTGCCATAGCTATAGATGTATGGGTTGGGTTAGCTAAAGAGGTAAGGGTTAGGTTATCTAAAAACCCAAAACTTAGGGTTTTTACCCTAAAGCGATCAGGCCCACCTCAAGAATCACACTGTTGGTCCCAAAAGGGGTGAGGACGGTCCGAAAGGTTATTGAACACAAGGCAAGAACACAAAAGACACGCGAAGGACAAAGTCCTAACATCTAGCTATATGCAATTAAGTATGGGTGCCATAGCTATAGATGTATGGGTTGGGTTAGCTAAAGTGGTAAGGGTTAGGTTATCTAAAAACCCAAAACTTAGGGTTTTTACCCTAAAGCGATCAGGCCCACCTCAAGAATCACACTGTTGGTCCCAAAAGGGGTGAGGACGGTCCGAAAGGTTATTGAACACAAGGCAAGAACACAAAAGACACGCGAAGGACAAAGTCCTAACATCTAGCTATATGCAATTAAGTATGGGTGCCATAGCTATAGATGTATGGGTTGGGTTAGCTAAAGTGGTAAGGGTTAGGTTATCTAAAAACCCAAAACTTAGGGTTTTTACCCTAAAGCGATCAGGCCCACCTCAAGAATCACACTGTTGGTCCCAAAAGGGGTGAGGATGGTCCGAAAGGTTATTGAACACAAGGCAAGAACACAAAAGACACACGAAGGACAAAGTTCTAACATCTAGCTATATGCAATTAAATTATACCAAACATTAAAAAGTTTGGGGAGCTGCATCCAAACAAACGTACCAAACGCCGAAGGAGTCTACGGCTGGACAACTTATAGCATATCATATACAAACCACGGCAAAAGGGGCCAGACCCTTGTAAGATCCCTCAACTTAGTCCCACATCTAATACCTACTGGGAGAAGATCCTGTTTATAAGTGGGAATGAACTATAGATCTTTAACTTCCGGGGTACCCATTTTAAAGAAATGACTTAGCCCATTACGTTGCACTTTGGGCTGGGTCGTTACAACTTGTATCAGAGCCGACCTGGTTCCGTGTTAGATGGTGGGATGGACTAGGGACGTTGGCTAGGCTGCCGGTCACAGGCCAAAAAGGTCGCGGGCTGGGGATAGCAATGGGCCAAGACTAGAAACGTTGGCTAGGCTGCCGGTCACGGGCCAGAAAGGATGTGGGCTGGGGCTAGCAACGGGCCAAGGATAGGCATTTCGGGGCGAAATTTCCTAAGGTGGGTGGATTGTAAGATCCCTCAACTTAGTCCCACATCTAATACCTACTGGGAGAAGTTCCTATTTATAAGTGGGAATAGACTATAGATCTTTAACTTTCGGGGTACCCATTTTAAAGAAATGACTTAGCCCATTACGTTGCACTTTGGGCTGGGTCGTTACAACCCTACTAACCCGATTTAGGTAACAATGGAATCGATAGTAAAAACCTTGGGTGGGTAGCCTGGGTTTTACTATCTCCCCCACTTAGAAAAATTTCACCCCGAAATTTCCTCAAGGGTTACACACACATAAACACGCCACGATACACAAAATAAAACATATAATAGCACTCAACCCAAACATGGAAGGGTGTTAATACTTCGAGTTGTCGTCCTCTGCACTAAAGAGTGTAAAGACCGTGAAAAAAAAAGACCCGAACGCGGTTTAAGAAGGACCGAACATGTTATATCCAATACCCGGTTAATTATTATATTTTATTAATTACCCGGTTACCCGGTTATATGAAATACAGGTGTTTTCACATACCCTATCCGTCATTTCATTTTATTTTATGAAGCACGTCCTCCACCCTAGCCTTCATTCGCATTTTCTTCTCCTCTTCCTTGCCGGCGTGTCTTCTTCCTTGCTTAGGTATTCTTTCCTATCTCCCTCTTCTTAATTTTCTTGCATGCATATGTTAATTTGATAATAAGCTTTATAATCGTGAGGATTAAAGCTTAAAATCAACAAGAAAGAAACTAAATAGAAATTAAAGTTTAATTTGGCCAACGAGTCCCCTGTTCGGCGAGATGGGTAAGCACACGCAAGGTTTTGCCGGGAATAGGTGGCGATGGTCGTTTCGATGTTAGAAGATGATCCTAATCTCTTTGTCGATCAGTGTAGGGTCGATCTCACATGTGTGGATGCCGGTCGGGGGTGGTAAAAATAGAGGCGCGGTGGTGGGTGAAGAAGTCCGGCCGTCCTTGTTGGAGACAGGTTGCAATCTGGCCCGAGAAGGTCCATAAGAGGTCGAGGGTGTCAAGGCGACTACCCAATTGAGGCGGTGACGCTTGCCGGCGTTAGAATTGGTGACACAAGCGTGCCGCTAGGCAGGCGATGCAAGCGTTGCCGCGGTTGGAAGGCGGCCGTACTTGGCTAGGGTGACACTAAAACAACACGACGGAGTTGGACGGCGGCCGGAGGTGGTCGGCGGCGGCGGCGGCTGGAGGGCGCCTGGAGTCGAGATCAGAGCGTGCCAAAGAAGAAGAAGAAGAAAAAATTACCTTGGGTGCCAAACTTGTAAATAATGCTTGACTCGACACAGCTCGAGTTAAATAATAATACCCACTCGTAAAAAACACTGGGCTCGATACCGACTCGAGTTGAAAAATAATATTAACTTGTAATAAATATTTAAAAATAATCATTTTAATGGGTTATGGATTAAAGTTACTAAATTTATTAATTATTGTACGAAATCGCCACAAGTAATAAAAAAATATGGTAATGACAAATGATCGATAATTAATCGGGACAACAATCGATTAAACTAAATCAGATGGTTATAAGTAATTAATAAAATAAAGATTTTATGTTTACCATATTAAATTTAATATTAGGTAAACAAAGTGAGCATTTTAATAACGAGTTAGTAATGTAGAAAATAGGTTATTAAACTATAGTCAGATAGCAATTACTAGCGCCGAACCTAAAGAGAATAATAAAAATAAATAAAGTTCGAAACTTTATTGAGTCGAATAATTTAAAATAATTGTATTAATAATATTTTTGAATAATACAAATTATTTTAAATAATTTAATCGATAAACTTAATTAATTAAATTGCTGTAAATAATAGTAGCGATTAAAAATTATAAGCGTCAACTAAATTATAAGATCGGGGTTAAGTAATTATCACCACAAAGGAAAATTAAATACTTGTTTATTAGTAATAATTATTTTATCATTTGTTAAGTATTAATTATGATTTAGATAATTAATTTAAAATGTAAATTGGACTTAAATGATTATATCATAGGAATAATTAATTATCTCACTAGATTTGTTGATAATTTAATATTTAATATTTTTGGAAATGATATACATATATATATATATATATATTAGATATTTAGTTGCATGCATTCCTACTCGAATAAAATTATACTTATGTATTATTTTATATTCTCGTTCAGATTAGGATCATTGGTCGCAGCTGCAAGTTCAAAATATCCAGGTCCGTATAATCATTTGAAATGTTGTACTTTCCCTTATTGGTAGCCCTGGTCGCCCTGTTGTACTCAGTCCGACATGGGGCCGCACCTTTAAAATTACTATGTGTGTTACTATGTGTGTGCTTATAATCAATTGAAATGTTGTATTGTCTGTATAATTATTTGAAATGTTGTATTTTCCCAAGTTGGTATAATTAAATAAAATTGTGTATTTTATTTTTCCAAACTGGTAGCCTTTGTCGGCACCTAATCTCAGAATGAGCTGGGAGACAATTTTCTAATCTCAGAATGAACTGGGAGACCATGACTAACCTCAAAATGAATTGGGAGACCACCTAATTTCAGAATGAGTTGGGAGACAATTTTCTAATCTCAAAATGAACTATGAGACCATGACTAACCTCAAAATGAATTGGGGGACCACTTAATCTCAGAATGAGTTGGGAGACAATTTTCTAATCTCAGAATGAACTGGGAGACTATGACTAATCTCAAAATGAATTGGGAGACCACCTAATCTCAGAATGAGCTGGGAGATAATGTTCTAATCTCAGAATGAACTGGGAGACTGACCTCAAAATGGATTGGGGGACCATGACTAATCTCAAAATGAATTGGGAGACCACCTAATCTCATAATGAGCTGGGAGACCATGACTAATCTCAAAATGAATTGGGAGACTACCTAATCTCAGAATGAGCTGGGAGACATTTTCTAATCTCAGAATGAGCTGGGAGTCAACTTTTACTAATCTTAGAATGACCTAAGAGACAAATTACTAATCTCAGAATGACCTGAGGGATAATTACTCTTTACTTGTGTAATAATAATAATAAAAACGAGTGAAATGATAATAGGGATTATATTGACTTGTTTCATTTAATTATGCGGCTTAGTAGTTTTATCACTAACGTGGAATTGCCTCTGCAAGTGAGCAGCTTTGGGACTAAAGGATAGAATTGTGGTTGGTGGTTCTTTTACGGACCCAGGTATGGTGAATTGATAATAAAGTTGGACTTCCTTATTATTCTCTTGTGTTATAAATGTGGCTATGGGAAACGGTCCGAGACTGTGGGACAGTTATTTTAAATTTTAGAGAACATGATTTATTATTATGATTTATATTATATGTTGCAAGACTATTTGCTGTATTTCCGTTCATGTTCTGGAATATTACCATTACATCAATTATATTTTTAAGTAACACCCGGTCCGGTTCGGGCATGTCGTTAAAAAGAGTCTAGGTAAACGCTGCTCCATCTTGTTCTCACGCTCCCAAGTGGCCTCCTCAACACCCTGCCACGATCAAAATACCTTCACCAAAGGCACTTCTTTCCTATAGAGAGTCTTCACTGACCGGTTGAGAATCCGTGTAGCCTCCTCCTCATAGGATAGGTCGGGTTGGATGTCCAGCTCGTCATACTGAAGTTGGTGTGATCCATTGGGCATGTACTTCTTTAGCATATATTCATGGAACACCAAGTGCACTCCTGATAGACTAGGTGGAAGTGCAAGCTCATATGTATAATGACCTGACCCAAAGTGCAACATAACGAGCATAAATCATTTTTTAAAAATGGTTAACCTAAGTTAAAGATCTATAGTCCATTCCCTCTTATAAACAGGATCTTCTCTCAGTAGGTATTAGATGTGGGATTAAGTTGAGGGATCTCACAATCCAGCCACCTTAGAAAATTTCGTCCTCAAAATGCCTATACTTGGCCCATTGCTAGCCCCAGACCACGACCTTTCTGGCCTGTGACCGGCAGCCTAGCCAACGTCCCTAGTCCAGCCCACCATCTAACACAGAACCAAATTTCTCTGATAACATTTGTAACCTGTAACGACCCGCCCGTTTCGAGCCATGAGCCAGGTATTACTATATGAAACTAAGTGTCTCATAAATTAATTTTCTATTACTTTTCAAGATTTTAAATAAATATATAACAATAAATTTAATATACAAATACTCGGAATAATCTAAGCTCCATGAACCGAACAAAAATCCCACTACCTTGCAAACATTCTCAAGGGAAAAAATAGTCCAATAATAGAGTCCTCTAGCTGTTCCAACTCTACCCATCCTTCCATACTCATACATGCAGAGGCAATTCCGCGTCAGTGATAAAAACACTAAGTCATATAATTACAAGAAATAATTAATATATTCCACAACATCTAAATTACATCTTTTAGTAATTATGAGCCTATGATGAGCTCTTAATGCTGGGAGGGTGGCCGCCCATCCAGCTACAATCCCATGTATGCACACACATGCTACGTGGCCCTCGGCCTGTAGTTATCGATATTTGCCATTGACTCACCCTCTCGGTATCACAAGTGCATAATGAGTTGTCTTGCACCACTGCGCCCTATAACCCTTTTCGGCGTGGGGTCAGGCATTTAATCTTTCAGGGGGTGCTGCCCTGTGTTAGATTAAGTCAATTCATTAACCCCAGTTTCGCTCAACATATAGTGGTCGAATATGAACTCAAGTCGACCAAGACTACCACATAGTAATTTTTTTAAGGGTGCTGCCCTATGTTAGACTGAGCCGATTCTTTGACCCTGGTTGCGCTCAGCGCATGGTGATCGAATGTGGACTCAAGCCAACCAAGACTCCTAAATCGAAATATATAACATTTCAAGTAATTATACAAACCTAGTATTGTGATGAGGAACTCGCAACTATGAGACACGATCCTAAAGCCTTCCCTTTGTGAGTCAAATGTGCTCACAAACTATCCAGAGAATGTTTCATTTAACATCAACAGAACTCTCCTTTATATAGAAGAAAATGTGTTGAATTCAAGAAGTCACTATATTAAATTTTATTAATATGTGTGGAATTCAAAAAGTCATTTGTGTGATAAAGTAAAGTCAAAAATTAATTATTAAGTTAATACGAATGGATGCTAAATCCTAAAAATATTATAAATATCATTATACCGATATGCTAAAGGATATGCTAAGGGTGCAATCCCTATGTTGGCCTGATAGCTATTGTTATATGCAAACTCCACCAAGGGAAGATTATCTTCCCATGGTCCTCTCCGATTGGCCATCGGCTTGTGGATAATAGGTTGTACTAAACTTGGTCTCCATCTCATGTTCTTGATGGAAAGATCTCAAAAAGGAAGAAGTGAATCTCAGGTCTCTATCTGATACAATCTCCCTAGGAATTCCATGGAGTTTGACAATTTGGTTCTGGTATAATCTAGCCCATGTAGACACAGGATGGGTCATACTAATCGATATAACGTCTGCCGATTTTGTCAACCTATCGACAACAACCCATATTGCATCTATTTGTCACTTGGAAGGGGGTAGATGTGTGACAAAGTCGCATGACCTGCTGACAACAAACTCCCTATTCCACTTCCACTCTGGTGATGGTAATGGCTGCAACAAACCTCCTAGTTTCTGGTGTTTACTCTTGACCTATTAATGAACAAGACATCACGACACAGTGTTGAAGGTGTCCTTCTTGAGCCCTAGCTACCAATAAGATCATCACAAGTCATGATACAACTTCACAGAGCCTGGGTATGCAGTGAACCTTGAGTGATGGGCCTCATGAAGAATGTCCATAAGCAATCCGGGAAACTCTGCAACATTTGGCACATATAACTGTCCTCTCATCTAGTACAAACCATTTACCTCTCTAACCAACCTGGAATGAGTCCCTTGAAGGAACCCACTACTTTGGCAATTGATCAACTGCTTGTGCTTGTCTGACATTGTTGTCATAGTCAGACTAACTATCAGCTAACAATGCCACAAGGTGTCAGGCAACTACATCCTCTCTCTGGTCCTCATATTATATACCCATAGCTACCAATCTGGCTCCACATACTACTGGCCTCCTGCTCAGGGCATTTGCAACCACATTTGCCTTACCAGGATGGTAGGTAATGTTAATGTTATAATCTGCCAGGAACTCCAGCCACCTAAGCTGTCTACTATTTAGATCCTTCTGCGTGAAGATGTACTTCAAGCTCCTATGATTGGTAAAGAGCTGGAAGGACATTCCATACAGATAGTGTCTCCATATGTGGATTGCAAACATGGCCGCTAAAAGCTCAGATAATAATCGGCCAATCCTAGAAAACTGCCTATCTCTATGGCAGTAGTAGGTCATTCCCATCTCAATATTGCCTTGACCTTGGCTGGATCTACTACAATTCTAGCCGTTGATACTACATGTCCCAAAAGTTAACCTTGGAGAGTAAAAACTCACACTTGGAGAGCTTTGCATATAGGCGGTGGTCCCATAGGGTCTGCAAAGCAATCCTCAAGTGTGTCTCATGCTCCTCTCTGGGCCTCGAGTAAATCAGGATGTCATCTACAAATGCAATCACAAACTAGTCCAAGTATGGCTTGAACACCCGGTTCATGATATCTATGAATGCTGCCAATTTATTTTTAGCTCGAAAGGCATGACTAAGAACTCGTAGTGCCCATACCAAGTCCTAAAAGCTATCGGTACATTCTCCTCTTGTATCCTCAACAATGGTAGACTGATTAAAGATCAATCTTTGAATACACTGCAGCTCTTCCAAGCTGATCAAACAAATCATCTATCTATGGAAGCAATAACGGTTCTTCACTGTAGCCTAGTTGAGCATTCAATAGTCGATGCACAACTTCATGCTGCCATCCTCTTCTTGACGAAGAGGATCAGAGTGCCCCAAGGTGAGACACTCAGACTGATGAAGCCCTACTCCAATAGCTCCTTCAATTGAGTCTTGAGCTACCTGAGCTCAAGTGGTGCCATCCAATAAGGTGCCCTAGAGATAATAGGCGTAGTACCAAGGACCAAATCAATAGCGAACTTCACCTCTCTGGTAGGTGGTAGTTTGGGCACATCATCTGGCAAGACATCTTTGAACTCACTGACAACTTGGTATCGAGCCAACCTCTTAGACTATTTAGGTGGCACACTTTCGAGATGCGTGTGTTGTACGTGCATGCTATATATTGTATGATATGCCTGCATGATATGTTGTATGCTTGTATGTTGCATGTGGTTATTCCGTTTAGAGACGACCCCCCCCCCCCACCACCACCTTGTGCCAATTCATAGCCTAGCTGGCAGATATCTCTTTGTGTGTGTTTTCACTAACCTTATTTTTGGTGTTTCCAGCGGTCAATTTGTGTGTAGCAATTTGTGAGCCACAGCTTACAAAAAACATTGTCAGTTAGTTTTCAGTTAGTGTTAGTGGTTATGTAGTCTGAGCAGATGGCAGGAGGACATCAAGGTAGATAGCCGCTCCACCATAGGCCTTCCCCTAATAGGTGATTGCCATCGCCTGTGCAGGAGCTGATGGTGGATCCCTAGATAGAGCTGATTAGGGTTCTATAAAAGGAGCAACAGGCCTTGAGGACAGAGCAGAAGAGAGCCATGGAGGATCAGCAGCAGTCCTATGAGGAGATAACCTAGTTGTTGGTTACAATCTGGGAGATGGCCATGGTCGTGGCTAGACTGGAGAAGATGCCTACAACTGAACATACACTTGCTGAGGCCTCTGAGCCAAAGCTAGTACCACCACCGCCACCATCAATAGCCCCTCCCTATATTCCACATGTACAACCACTTATAGGGATCTATGAGATCCTAGCCCCGGGGATTCCAGTGGGAGTTCCCCTCCCTAGACAGTTTGGCAATGAGACAAAGATGGGTAGAACCCTTTGCTTTGTTCTTGGAGAGGGCTCAGGCAGTTAGGGCCTTGAGTAGCCCCATCACACCCGGGAGTGTTGGAATATTGAGTGCTTCTTGAAGAATTAAGGATATTTATTCGACGAAAGCAAGAATCCCGAGGTCCCATTGGAGTGGATTGACGTGGCTAGATCAATGTTGGTACGCTTGGGGTGTCCCCTAGAGCTATGGGTGTGCGTAGCCACTAGGGCTATGCAGAGCATTGCCAAACTTTGGTGGGACTTTGCCTACACAGCCTTTCTAGAGGGCAGGGTCATCATAAGGGCACTATAATGCAAGCATGCCCATGACTCACACCATTAGGCAAAGGGCACTGCAACGTCTGGCAATAAGGGGTAGAAGAACAAAGCACAAGATCAGTAGGGTGCACAAATGCAGAGACTAAGGACAGGTGGTGGAGTAAAGGTGTACGCAACCGTGGGGCAGTATGTGCAGTGGTTCCCCTAGTAGACACAAACCTTCCAAGGGCAATGGGGTAATTCCAGGAGTACCCTATCTGTCTTGAGTGCCAAAGACACCATCAGGGAGACTGTAGGAGAACCATTGGGGCATTCTTTGCTTGTGGAGACACGGGGCACCATGTAGCTAAGTGCCCGAGGCAGCCGCATCAACAGTACCGGCCCCGGCAACATGGACTGCCTGCACCACCGAGGTGGCCACTTCTCACCGCACCACCAGCCCAGCCTCAAGGGCTGTGGAGGAGAGTTGACCAGCTGTAGTGGGCACAAACCCTTCAGGGTCAGAGAGGCTGACAAGACCAAAGGGGTCGAGGTCAAGGTCAATAGAGGCAGGCTAGCCTAGCTGCTTTGGATATTCAGAAAGCACCGACACAAGATGTGGCACAGTCTGAGGTGCAAATACAGGTGGCAAGGCAAAGCTGCAAAGAAGGATGTATGTTGTGGCTTGGAGCTCCAAGGAGGAAGAAGAAGGCCGAGAGTAGAAGAAAGTGGTTGGAGGTGAGGAGGGAAGGAGGGAAGGAAAAATGGTGAAATGGTGAGGGAAGGGGTGGATTTTATAGAAAAAGAGTGGTTGTTTTGGTGATGTCATAGTTATGGGTACCATACCTAAAGAGGTATGGGTTGGATAAGGAGGTATGGGTTAACTTTATGATGTCATAGAGGTATGAGTGTCATACCTATAGATGTATTGGTTGGGTTAGCTAAAGAAATACGGGGTGGGTTAGCTAAAGAGGTATGGGTTTGGTTATCTCAAAACCCAAAAACTTAGGATTTTACCCTAAAGAGATCAAGCCCACCTCAGTAATTGCACTGGAGGTCCCAAAATGGGTTAGGACGGTCTGAAAGGTTATCAAACGCATGGCAAGCACACAAGGGACATGTGAAGGACATAGTCCTAGAATCTAACTATATACGATTAAGTTAGACCAAATATTAAAAAGTCGGGCGTGCCGTGCCGAAGGAGGCTAAGGCTGGGCAACTTGCAACATATCATGTGCAAACCATAGCAAGAAAGACTAGACCCTACTAAACCGATTCAAGTAACAACCGAACTGATAGTAAAAATCCTCGGGTGGATAGCCTGGGTTTTACAAATAGGCTAGGTTAGGATACGATTTTGGAGTGAAAAGGTGATGGTGGTGGTGTTGGATCAGCCAAAAGCATCGCTGGTTGGCCAGAACTTCAATAAAAAATGGGAAAAGATGGCAAGGGAGGGAAGTGGGAGGAAGGAGGGTAATGAGAGAACTTTTGGCCTTTTTACTATGTTTTGGAGAGGAGTGGGAGGTTATTTATAGGGTGTAATGAATACTATTCATCTATATTTTTTATCCTAAAATTTCAACCATGTAGGCTCCACAAGACCTCCATTTTCAAAAAGTTATCACCTAATTTACTATTCCAACCAACTTAATCATTCAACCTATTTTTTACCATGCAGGGCCCACCCAACTGAACCATTTACTCAATGGACTTGGGCTTGATCATGGCCAGTGTTGAGGCTTGGCATTAGGGCTTACGGGTTATGGAACGGGCTTCAAAATGGGCTTGGTTCAGAAAATTAGGTTTTTATAGGGTCTGAATAAATGTAATTCAGTCTATAAGGCCCTCGTCAATTTTTTGCATGCCCTATGCAAAGGGTAACCAATGAGTTCAAAGTTTTTTCAATCCCTACAAAGCAAGTGCATTAGATTTTTTTTTGATTTTTTTGGCTTTTTTTTGCTTTTTGTTTTTTTTAATGTACAAAAATTTTCTTACTTGAGGCCACAACCTCGTTCAATTGGATCACGCCATAGTTTGAAGAACTTGCAATTACCTCGAATGACATCATGAACTTCATTTCTGGTGAGGTCATGTAATGACCCGCCATGTTTCACGATAATGTGGGACTTGCTGGCCAGGTGTTACTCAAAATTTAACAAAACTAACCTTATAACGACCAGTCCTAACCGGACCAGGTGTTACTTAAAAGGTTACATGATAATATGAAAGCAAATAAGTCTAGCATTTCTAACTCAAAAGAACTTATGTTTCAAATGACAATGTATGAAAGAATTATTCCACAATCTTGGACCGTTTCCCATAGCTACATTTATAACACAAGAAAAGTAAAAAGAGAAGTCTACTTATTATTTGTTCACCACCTAAGTTGGTAGAAGAACCACCCTGCCGTCTCTTAGTCTTTAGTTCCAGCTGTTAAGCTGCGGAGGAAATTCTGCGTTAGTGATAAAACACTAAGCCATATAATTAAATAAAATAATTCCATAAACTCCCTATCAATATCTATAATATTGGCTGTTGTGACTATTCCAATATGTCCATTTATTAGCTGATGGTTCAGTCCACCATATCCATCTATTGGCTGATGGGTCAGTCCATCATGTCCATTACCGGCTAGCGAGTCCAATCCGCCATGTCTGTTATTGTTCGAATAATTTCAATATCATGCAAGTATACATGGTCGAAGCAAGTAATATAATGATAAATTCGAGTATCGTTCCCACAGAGAGATGAATTTCCTTCAATTAATTAAAGAAAATAATATTAAGAGAAAAAACAAAAACAATTTACTTAACTAAATATAAATAATAACTTTAAATAAAAGGAGAAGTTAAAATGATAAACTTGTTCTAGAGTCGAATTTCCCTTAACACCAATTTAATCTTCATCAAACCTTACTCTTATCCTTTATTCCCTCGGATTGTCGATTTAGGATAATTATATGACATGGTGGCTGCTGCTCCTTCATGCTTCTATTATTTTGCCTCAATTTCAACCTCTCAATAATAATTGATTAATCAACAAAATAATGCATTAAGATTTGCCTTACAATCGCATACGGTGTTGTGTATCTTCCGACCACAATGACAAGCAAGTCAAAAGACTCGTCATATGATGAATTATCAATGATTAAACTAATAAATTTCTCCCAAAATCTGATTAAACCTCATGATCTAAATTATAGACAATCAATCTATTCTTAGCTTTTAGAACATGATAATTCAAATAATCCGATTGAATTAAAGAGTAAGAGCTTGAAATAAATTCAATTAAATCATGTTAAGTTCCTGTAACGACCCAGCCCAAAGTGCAACGTAATGGGCTAAGTCATTTCTTTAAAATGGGTACCCCGGAAGTTAAAGATCTATAGTCCATTCTCACTTATAAACAAGATCTTCTCCCAGTAGGTATCACATATGGGACTAAGTTGAGGGATCTCACAATCCTCCCACCTTAGGAAATTTCGTCCCAGAAATGCCTATTCTTGGCCCGTTGCTAGCCCCAGCCCATGTCCTTTCTGGCCCGTGACTGGCAGCCTAGCCAACGTTTCTAGTCTTGGTCGTTGCTAGCCCCAACCCACAACCTTTTTGGCCCGTGACCGGCAGCCTAGCCAACGTCCCTAGTCCATCCCACCATCTAACACGGAACCAGGTCGGCTCTGATAGCATTTGTAACGACCCAGCCCAAAGTGCAACGTAATGGGCTAAGTCATTTCTTTAAAATGGGTACCCCGAAAGTTAAAGATCTCTAGTCCATTCCCACTTA
Source organism: Piper betle (assembly GCA_033002965.1). Classification (NCBI taxonomy): domain Eukaryota; kingdom Viridiplantae; phylum Streptophyta; class Magnoliopsida; order Piperales; family Piperaceae; genus Piper; species Piper betle. The sequence continues at coordinate 5,477 of JAURVB010000052.1, read as the reverse complement.
TAAACATGATCTCCTCCTAGTAGGTATTAGATGTGGGACTAAGTTGAGGGATCTCACAATCCACCCACCTTAAGGAATTTCGTCCCTGAAATGCCTATTCTTAGCCCGTTGCTAGCCCCAGCCCACGTCCTTTCTGGCCCGTGACCGGCAACTTAGCCAACGTTCATAATCCAGCCCACAATCTAACATGAAACCAGGTCGGCTCTAATACCATTTGTAACGACCCAGCCCAAAGTGCAACGTAATGGGCTAAGTCATTTCTTTAAAATGGGTACCCCGGAAGTTAAAGATCTATAGTTCATTCCCACTTATAAATAGGATCATCTCCCAGTAGGTATTAGATGTGGGACTAAGTTGCGGGATCTCACAGTTCCATTCTTCTCTAAAATGAAATATAAGACTACTTCATAATAAAAATAGAAAACATTAGAAACAAGAAACTAATTTTTATTATGAAAGAGAAAGAAATTACAAAACTAAAAATATTCTCTTTCACTAAACTACTAAGCCAAAAGTTGAGATATGATAAACAACAAATGACTACCCCTTTATATATAAGTGGAGATACAAGAATTTGAAGAGGGTGTTCATAAATCGACGTAGTATAATTAATTATGATGTCGCTTTAAGTTTCCAACTCCTCGACTCCATTGAACACCATAACTTGTAGCCATTGGGTGGGGCTAAGTGTCATAACCATTCAATTCCAAAGTTTAATTTATTCATCTTTTTCTGCATTAAAATACCAAAATTAAGCATATCTAATAAAATATTAATTAACACCAAAAAATAAAGTAAAATATCACTTAATTAATAATATTTATAACTGGGAAGTACAAAATCATATTAAAAATATGGGTAAATATTATATATTTTAAACACTAAACACACCCCCAAACTTAAACTTTTGCGTGCCCCGAGCAAAATATCATAACCAAGAAAATTTTACTACACAAAAATACTTAGTCTTCATTATGTTCTCATATGATTCTTAAACAAACTATCCAGAGGCAACAAGATATCAATTAAATAAAAAATTCCCTTTCGTCAATCACACCTAAAAGAAGGCTCTGCGTGTGTGTGTGTGGGTAAGCTAATCCATTAGCTTATCATTCTCATCTGCAAGCAAGAGAATACAATCAAACACATGCTTAAATATGTTTACCTTTCGCTCCCATCTCCACTAATGTAGGTAATGCCAATTAATAGAATCAATAGGTCTTTATAGGTTGTAACGGGGCTAGGGGCTAGGGACCAAAAATAGGATAAACAAGATAGAAAAATCAGAGGCTAATGTGCGCCCTAGAATTAAAAATCCTTTCTAAATCCTGACATACATGTACAACAAATCCCCAAGTAATATGACACAAACTTCTTTAAATGTAGTATCGAGTTGACCCAATATAAGAACTAATTTTGCTTTGATTTTCCACTGACTACTTGTTGCTTTTTCTTTTTTTCCTTTTATTTCAAACCAGTAGAAGACTCTTGCTTCATCTTGTGTTTACTGGTGGAGGATAATTGCCTCATCTTTTTCTTTTCTTTTTTTTTCTTTGTTTTTCTTCTCTTTTTTTCTTCTCTTTTATTTTTTTACAAAGCAAAGTGCCAGGAAAGTCTACACTATCTATTCAATCACCACTCTATAAAACGCAATGCCTTCCCTCTATACTACTTAAATTTTCATCCTTGTTAGAATTTAAAACAAATTTAAAACACTAAGGTGCTAGGACTCAAATAGCAAGTTATATTTTTAATAAAAGGCTAAGGCTAAAATAAGGGTAATCAAACAAATATGTATAATAAAGGCCATGAAATTGTGTATAGAGGATAATTCATATTAGGTAGGCTTGAAGAAAGGCCCAGACTCATCAAAAGAAATACCTATATCATTTTCAATCAACATGGCAAGCCAAATATTTCACCTCAAAAGTTGCTAGGACAAATTCTAAAAGTCATGACCATCATGTACAATCCTTACTGCAAAATATTCATTGAAATCATCTAAACCAAAGGATTATGAAAATAATATAAGGTAGAGAACCAACTCTCAAATACAATCTTTTACTCAGTTCATCCCTCATATCAATTAATCAAGTTTTCCCTACGAAAGGTAAGACTACTTCACATGTATCTATCATTGAACCAAAAGACTAAAATACCATTGCATAATAAAATTTTTACACTGAACTACGCTATATATATACATGTATATCTAAATCTAAACATGAGTTGAGCATGAACAATATGCAACAAAATTAAAGCATCACCCCCAAACTTAAACTAAGCATTGTCCTCAATGTTGAACAAAATAAAAATGAAGATAAAGAAAAAGAAGTGAAAGAGAACGCCCTCAACTAATTAGTCGGTGGATGATTATCATGAATAACTGAATTTGCACTTGACCCATTCTACATAGACTTTAAATAATCAATCCCCTTGTTCAATCTTAATTTCAATTGGACCATGTGGAAAAAACTTTTGTCCAGGAGAAAATGACCAGCAAGCACACAAGATGTCATGTTTGTCCGCTATAGTCCAAGCAATAGATGATTTGTGATCTTTAGTATTCTGATCAGCTTCTCTTTCTGCAATATAGTTAGCTCTAAAGATATAATAATAGGAAGAATGTCATTAAGCCCTAAAAGTATACCCAAGATGTTTTGGAAGGTTCTTTAGCTCCAAAATAGGTGGTACTTCAACTGATGGCAGCAATCTATGGAATGGTAGATCTAAAGTTTCCACAATTTTGAATCGTCGAGGAAAAATTGGTTGTGAATCTAATACTTTAACCATCTCATCCACATCAATATCTTCTTCACAAAGAAAATTTATGGCTTTATGTAATGAATTACTAAATTGATCCCCTTTGCATCCGAGCAAGCTAACTAATGTATTGGGTTCATGTTCGTTGTTTGGTTTTTCATGTTTTTCCTTAACACCCTTGGGTCGCACACTTGTTTCCTTATTTAATTGCAACCATAACTTGTGGCATAAACTGTTGTTGTTGTTGTTGCTGATTCTGCATAAATTGTTGCATAGTTTGTTGCATGGAATTGAACATTTGGATCAAATCCGGTTGTCGTGGATGAAAAGAAAGTGAAGGAGGTCAATAATGTTGTGATGGTGGTGGTGGATTATTAGGGACAGCAGTTGAGTGTAGGGAATTATTCCATGAAAAGTTGGGTTTATTGCGCCAGCCCGCATTGTAGGTGTTGGAATAGAGATTGTTGTTCCTATTAAAGTTCCTGACATACTTAACTTGATTTGTTGCACATTGACCTATAAAATGTCCTTGTCCACACCATTCACACCTTGGTTCTACACCCTTAACATGTCCCTGCATATTAAAATTTTGAACTTAATTAGTTAAAGCACTGACCTGAGCAGATAAAGCAGTAAGTGCTTCTAATTCTAAAACTCCGGTAGTCCTCCATGAGTGCATGGCTTCTTCCTCTATTGGTTCTTGTGCTCTTCTTCCAGTGGCACACAAGTTTCTCAAAGTCCTTTCAATCTTTGGATCACAAGAAGACAAGGGTGACTGCACTAATCTATGCATAAACAAACGATAACAACGAAGTAGACAATGATATAGTATTTATTTTCCTTTAATTTTTTTTTTAAAAATAATCAGACACTAAAATCTAAAAAGAAAAGAAAAACACTCAAAATTCTAATCCCAAATTAATTAAGAAAATTTGATCTCCCGGCAACGGCGCCAAAACTTGTTCGAATAATTTCAATATCATGCAAGTATACACGGTCGAAGCAAGTAATATAATGATAAATTCGAGTATCGTTCCCACAGAGAGATGAATTTCCTTAAATTAATTAAAGAAAATAATATTAAGAGAAAAACAAAAACAATTGACTTAACTAAATATAAATAATAACTTTAAATAAAAGGAGAAGTTAAAATGATAAAACTCGTTCTAGAGTCGAATTTCCCTTAACATCAATTTAATCTTCATCATATCTTACTCTTATCTTTTATTCCCTCGGATTGTCGATCTAGGATAATTATATGACATGGTGGCTCCCGCTCCTTCATGCTTCTATTATTTTGCCTCAATTTCTACCTCCCAGTGATAATTGATTAATCAACAAAATAATGCATTAAGATTTGCCTTACAATCGCATACGGTGTTGTGTATCTTCCGACCACAACGACAAACAAGTCAAAAGACTCGTCGTATGATGAATTATCAATGACTAATCTAATTAATTTCTCCTGAAATCTAATTAAACCTCATGATCTAAGATATAGGCAATCAATCTATTCTTAGCATTTAGAACATGATAATTCAAACAATCTGATTGAATAAAAGAGTAAGAGCTTGAAATAAATTCAATTAAATCATGTTAAGTTCCATTCTTCTCTAGAACGAAATATAAGACTACTCCATAATAAAAATAGAAAACATTATAAAGAAGAAACTAATTTTTATTATGAAAGAGAAAGAAATTACAAAAACTAAAACTACTTCTTTCACTAAACTCCTAAGCCAAGAGTTGAGATATGATCAACAACAAATGACCACCCCTTTATATAGAAGTGGAGATACAAGAATTCGAAGAGGGTGTTCACAAATCGACGTAGTCTAATTAATTATGATGTCGCTTCAAGTTTCCAACTCCTCGACTCCATTGAACACCATAACTTGTAGCCATTGGGTGGGGCCAAGTGTCATGACCATTCAATTCCAAAGCTTAATTTATTCATCTTTTTCTGCATTGAAACACCAAAATTAAGCATATCTAATAAAATATTAATTAACACCAAAAAATAAAGTAAAATATCACTTAATTAATAATGTTTATACCCGGGAAGTACAAAATCATATTAAAAACATGGGTAAATATTATATATTTTAAACACTTAACAGTTATTGGCTGGTGAGTCAAATCCACCTTGTTCGTAATTGGTTGGTAAGTCCAATCCGCCATGTCCAATTTATTGGCTGATGGGTGAGTCCACCATGTCCATTACTAGCTGGCGAGTCCAATCCGCTATGTCCGTTATCGGCTGGTGAGTCCAATCTACCATGTCCCGTAATTGGCTGGCGAGTCCAATCTGCCATGTCCAATTTATTGGCTGATGGATCAGTCCATCATGTCCATTACCGGCTAGTGAGTCCAATCTGCCATGTCCGTTATCAGCTAGTGAGTCCAATCCACCATGTCCGTAATTGGCTGACGAGTCTGATCTGCCATGTTCAATTTATTGTATTATGGTTGTCAGTCCATTCTAACATGTCCATTATTGGATCAGGAAGGGTGTAGCCCAAGTTAGACTGAATCAATTCTTTGACCCCGGTTGTACTCAGTGCATGGTGGTCGAACCTGGACTCAGGCTGACCAGGTTGCACACAAGGGAATATACAACATTTTAAATAATCATACCGGACAATACAACATTTCAAATAATTATACGGACACACATAGTAATTTTAAAGGTGCGGCCTCGTGTCAGAGTGAGT